>VURO01011960.1:2335-12486 GCA_015108175.1 Pelvicachromis taeniatus
TATGCATTGCCATAAACCAATTACATCCCCAGGCTGCAGCAACCAGCTGTCAAATCCACTTAGAGCCCTCTGACAAACTATCTAATTTAGCATGTGTCACAATTCAGACAAGGTCAGAGGTCAGCGATGACACTGTGTGGCTATCGTGCAGCTTTTGTTGTGTGCAATTATGTTCAGCGGGGATTAGCGGGCTTGTCGGGGAGCGTTTTGAGAAGATTAATGTTCAGCTGATTCTGATAGCTGTCTTTTCTTCTTCCTCAGAAGAAGAGGCAGAGCTAACAGACAGAGAGGTCCCGCTGAGGAAGAAAGGCCGGCCAAAGAAGAAGAAGGACACGAAGAAGAAAGACAAGGAGGGGAAACCTGTCAAAGCAAAAAAACGCAAGAAGATCGTGAGTTTCCTCGGCCTGTGGATTTTGGAAGTTTGACGACCACATTACAGCGTCTTAATTGCTCTTCTTCCTTTTTTGTTTTTCCATCTCTCGCTGCATGCACAGGACAGTGATGTAGAGAGAGACTCGGACAGAGAAAGAGACTACGGCGAGAACTCGGACAGCATTGCCAGTGACTATGGATCTGGTGAGAAAAAGAAAAAGAAGAAACATAAAGAAAGGAAAGAAAAGAAAACCAAGAAAAAGAAAAAAGATGACGGGGATCGAGACAGCAGTCAGGAGGAAACAACAAAGGTAAAGATGTTTTCGTTTCACTCCCTTAACCTCCAAAAGTGATCACTGACGAGTCCACCCCTGTTCGCGCTCTGATGCTCTGCTTTCTTCTCAGCAACCGTTAGAGCAGAAGACCTCGGCCCAGCTGGCGAGGGAGTGGGGCCTGGAGGATGTCGATCACATCTTCACAGAGGAGGACTACAGGGAGCTCACCAACTACAAAGCCTTCAGCCAGTTCATGAGGTACGACCCGCTCTTTGTTCCCACGTGGTCATGCTGGCTGGCTGGAGATGGTGGGTGGGTGACATCAAGACAGCTAAACCTCCCCCAACATGCTTCAGAGATTAGGTTTGCTGGATGGTTAAATAGGTTCAGACCCGTCATTTCTGATGAACTGTCGTCATGGGGAGAAAAGGTGCTTCATATTAGAATTTCTCTTGCTTTTGAGGGTAAAACACGAGTAAGAGTGCTGACATCCTCTGGGTATGTTTGTCTGGAAATGTCGTGTCATTACTTCATTACTCCTGTATTCAAAAGACATTAGTTCCCCACGCTCGCTGTGAATTTGCACTGCAGGGGGCAGTTTGGAAATCTTTTGATTCTAACTCCTGTTTGAGTTGCTGAGTGGAGATGCTGAGAGTCAGATCCCCGTTAGATGGGAGTGGAAGTGCTGCTGCTAACTACGTGGATGTTGTGTGTGCTCATGGCTTGTTGTTTTTATTCTTTACTCCCCCACAGTGTCTACATCTACTGGTAAGCTTACTGTAGCTGCTCAGCTCATGTAACGAGGGTGGTTAGGAGAGTGAGGATTTCTTTCTTTATGCAGCTTGGCTGGCTAACTTCCTCGGAGTTCAGGTGCTTCAGGGTCTTGTTCCCGAGCAGCTGTGGTCTGTTTATGGTCAACAGAGAGCTGAGGCTCTAGGCAAAGTTCTTACCTGGCGTCTAGCTGACCAACAGAAAGGAGCTTTCTGTGAAATATTTCTAGACTCGAGGAAGTGCTCTGAGTTAAGGTGCCTCATGGCTTTCGTGGAAAGGCGTATTTTGGGCTTGGTGACCCCAGGCCAGATCCAGGATGTCTTGAAGAGATTGTATCTTTTGACTGAAATGCTTCATTATTGTCCCTAATCTGTAGGCGGTGGCAAGAGACAGAGAGAAGGGAGATCTAGTCAACTGTTTAGCGTGTTGCCCCCTGGGACAAGGACACGGATAAGCAGTAGAACAGATGGTTAGATACAATAGAAACATTAATAAACATCCATATATGGTTGATTCTACAACATAAGTGCAAAAGAAATGGTGTCATTGAAAGGAATTGAACCTATTAATACCAAACTAACCTTATATTGTCCAAATGATTTGATCCTTTTTTGGTGCCACTGCTTCCTTCTTAATTAAGAACGGCTGCCCATGGTGAAACGACCAGCAGCATGTTAGCACAGACGCCAGTAGTCTGGGTTGATACTAGTACTTGTTTCCGTCCCCCTGTGGCAGCTGTGTCTTTATCACCCCAGCTTTGTATAAATGAGGCAGCAGCCCCCGTGTTACATGTAACACTGTGTCAGCAGCAGCCTGAGCCTCGGTCTCTGCCGCTGACTCATACCTGCTTTGACTCTGATATGTAATGTGTAATGCCCAGTGCCTGTTTATGTTGGAGAGCAGCTGGTAGGATGGCTAAGTGACAAACGAACCTCCTGATTGCCGCTCTCGATGGAGGTGAAAGTTTATTCATTTTGGTAATGCGGTTTCACTCTCACAACGCTCTCTCTTAGGCCAATGATCGCCAAGAAGAACCCTAAAATCCCCATGTCAAAGATGATGACCATCCTGGGGGTCAAGTGGAGGGAGTTTAGCTCTAACAACCCCTTCAAGGGCAACGCTGCTGCTGTGGCAGCGGCCGCTGCCGCCGCCGCCATCGCTGTTGCCGAGCAGGTCTCTGCAGCGACTGCCTCACCTGAACCGCCACCTCAGCCTCCACCGATTAGAAAAGCCAAGACAAAAGAGGGCAAAGGTCTGTAGTCTTCCCATTCCTGTTCTAGTAATGTGATGTTTTAGAGGCACACGATGAACACTGCAGATGTTGAGCGATGTTTTGGTTAACAGAACTGTGCAAAAATGTCTTTAGACTTTGTTTCCAAGGAGCCAGATTCTATGTGGTTGTTTTTAAGTGGTCTTGAGCAATAGTTGTCCAGACCTTCTGAAAGGATTTCAAAATTGTCCTTGGGAAACTAATTTTCAGTTCACCCCTTGTTTCTGATCACTTTCAGAGAAATACTTTTATCTGTTTGTTTTAACCACTTGACACTGAGCTGTGGATCAGCAATCATTAAAAAAAAGGCACCTAATTCAAGAGATGAACCAGTGTCGTGTCCACAAATAACAGACAAAGAACCAATTTAAAATTTTTATCACTTTTTTTTTTTACAAGCACAAAAAAATTTGTTCCCATATCTTTATTTGAATCGACAATAAAGATCACACAGTTTCACAGACATAAAATAGCATTTTTCTCCAACAATGAGGAGATTCACAAATGGATGACAGAAGTAGAAGTGTCAAGGCCAAAAAAATCTATCTACAGCATGTGGACGGTATCTGAAAGTGTTTAAGAAACAGGAAAAACAATCCGGCAAAGATCTGAGTGAGAAATGGTCTCACTGGAAGGCTGTCTGTCAAGAAGCCATTTTTAAGGAAGGGAAGCAGGGAGAAAAGACAGAGTATGTCAAGTTACACAAGAACTGGACTGAAAGCCAGTGAAACCATCACACCTGACTCCAAATTTGAAAATATTGGCTCAAATCATCGTCGGTATACAAAGAAGAGGTCAGGAGAGAGGTACACCAGTGAGTGTCTACAGCCATTTGTAAAAATATGGTGGAGGCTCTGTCATGGTTTAAAGCTGCATTTCACCCAGTGGTTGTTGGAGATCTTGTCAAAATAAGTGGAATTATCAATGCAGAATAACACCACTCAGATTTCTGCAAAGTGTCTGATTGGCAGCAGCTTCATTTTTCAGCATAGAAAACGCTGCCAATGCTAGAAAAACACACAGTGGAACTCTATCAGTCATAGATTGGCCTCCCCAGAGTTCGGACCTCAACATTATTGAGGCAGAGTGGGATCATCTCGACAGAGAACAGAACAAAAGGCAGAAACATCAAAAGAAGAGCTTTGAATGTCCTTCAATAAAAGCCTGGAGAACGATTCCTGCAGACTACTCAAAGAAATGACAAGAAAGCTGCCTCAGAGTGTTCAGGCTGAATAGAATTATATGTCCATGTATGTTTGTATATGTTTTAACCAACTGCTGAACCTTTTTCCCATTTCTTTGCAAAATCTAAGGGTTTATGAAGGGTGGCTCAAGACTTTTGCACATGTACATGCTAATGCACAGCAGTAAACTAACGCTAACATCTCATTTACGTCTATCCCTTTGCTGATACAGCTCACTGATACATTTGTTGTGCTGTCTATCCAGGTCCGGGTTATAAGAAGCGCAGTAAAAGTCCTCGAGTTCCAGACAAGAAAAAGGCTTCAGCTGTAGCCAAAGCTAAAAAGATGGCACCCATCCGTATTAAATTATCACCTATCAGTGCCAAGAGGAAGAAGAGCTGCTCAGTGAGTCTGAAGTTTAATAAAGTATTCGTGAAACTGTGAATTGGTGAAAGTTAAAAACGGAGTCGCTCCCTTTTATTTTCCTCTGTTTTTTGTTACCTGTCTTTCCTCCCTTCACTCACTGCCCCCGTGCTTTCTCGTGCTCTGCTAGAGCGAGGATATGGATGAGGACGAGTCTGAGCAGGAGGACTCCAGCGTTCACAGCTCCTCGGTTCGCTCTGACAGCTCTGGCCGAGTGAAGAAGAACAAGCGCGGACGGCCTGCCAAGAAGAAGAAGAAAAGTAAGCGCGGCCTGCTTGTTATACGTACAGCACATAATTATAAATGATGTACAGCCTCCCTGTACACATTCATCTTACAGCTCCACTGTTAAGTTTACTTTGGCTTATTGGAATCCAAAGGAATAATGCAGCTCAACTCTTCTGGTTCAGACAATAAGCTTCTCTGCTTGCTGATAGAAGTATATTTAAAAGGATGAACCTGGGCTGGGAAACTTTGAGTATTTACAGTAGTGCAGCGATCGCTGAACTGTGTGAGCGATGAGATAGGTAGAGCATGAAGGTGCTTCCAGCTGCACATGAATACAGTTACACTCTGTATATTCTTGGAGTATATATTTAGCACCTGTTTAACAAAACATATTCACTTTACAGGCGTTTGTTTAAAACTAGATTAAAGTGCAGATTTTATTCAAAGGAGTTGAACAAAAATATTGCACCTGAACTTTTATAGTGTCCTATTTATAACATAAAATATTAAAAAATCAAAAAATGAAATGTTGATTTTCAGTAGTCTGGAGTGCATGGAAATCCCCAAACAAAAGATTCCTGTTTGCTCCCGGCTTTTTATGCAGCTGTCTTTAGTTACTTGTTAATGTGTCTCTCTGCCTTCAGTTTTGTGTTCAGCATGAGAAAAACGTGCTCGATCGGGGTGCCATCAGGTGATTGGCTCTGCCATTCCAGATTATTCCACTTCTTGACCTTCAATAAGCTCTGTTCACTTCAGAATTAATGTAGCTCCTTCTGTTTTCTGTCCCATCATCAATAAACAATAGCGCCCAGTGTCACTGGAAGCCACGTGTAACCATTCATCACACTGCCTTTACCGCAGTTGATTATAAGCAGGCCAAGCAGCCTTCATACTGCTTTCTTCTGTTGTTCTGGGGCAGATTAGTGTGTCCAGAAAAATGCTGCTCCTGAGCTGCTCTGAGGTTTTTTTTAAAAGACATAATTTGGCAAAATCTAACCTGAGCCTTTGCATATTCTGAGATAGCTTCTGTTTTTGTTTGTTTGTTTGTTTTTTTTACATTAAATCTCTTCTCAAGTTAAGATATACTTACTTGCTGATATGTTTTCTCAGTTGGATGTTGTGAACAGACATTTCTTTACCATAGAAAGGATCCCATGATCATCCACCACTGTTGTCTTTCCTGGACGTCCAGGTCTCCTTATGTAGCAGAGCTCAGTTGCTTAGGAAACCATCTATTGTATTTAGCACCCTGTGATATGTTAGTTTACAGTATTATTCACTCATATTTGTAGTTTCTTAAATTGCCAAAGTTGAGATAAGTTTGACTCTAATCTTGAAGCTGAACTTGTTTCACTTGCACTGATCGCATGCTGTGAGTTCACATCAGCAGCTTACACATGGAATTATTGGAATAAAGAAAGACCTTTGACATTTTTAATTAATGAAGAAATAACATAAAAATATACCACATGTGTGTTTTGAAGGAAGTGTCCAATTTTATATATAATGTCAATATGTGTTTATAGAAAGATCCATAGGCTAAATCTGACTGTTGTCACGCCTGATAGTTTGATTTCATTTTGCCAAGAAGGCCAAAACTTAACTCTACTATCAAATCTGCGATCCTGCTGCACTACAAGCGTGCAGCAGGATCGCAGTGCAGATGCACTGCGATGCAGATGCACTGCAAATACCAGCGTCTTCAAGTGTTTCAGTTGCGTTTTTCAGCTGTTCTTCGAGCTCTGAAAAAGTCTAAACATGCAGCACGTACCTACAGTTATGTGCAAAATAATAGCAGTGTGCTATTATTATTGTTCCATGTTCCTAATAGCATTTATTTCCATATATACAAAGGCACTGGGCACACTCAATCCCAAATGAAAACATGAAAAAAAAACTTTTCTTTTTTTTTTTTGACTGAAAATGAAATGAGGATTTTGCTTTTCCTTTAAGCACTGAACTAATATTTAGTTGTATAACCATTATTTCTGATCACTGCTTTACATCTGTGTGGCATGGAGTCAACATTTGACACCTGCAAACACAAATTGCAGCCCAAGCTGATTGGACTACATCCCACAGATCTTCTGCGTTTATGGGTTTTGCATCAAAAACAAAATTTTTGAGGTCACTCCACAAATCCTCAATCAGATTGAGGTCCGGGGATTAGGCTGGCCACTTCATGACATCAATCTTTTTGGTCTGCAACCAGGACGTTGCCCGCTTGCTGAAACACCCATTTTAGGGCCATTTCTTCCTCAGCATAAGGCAACATGACCTCTTCCAGTATTTTTAGATACTGAAACTGGTCCATAGTGCCTGATAAGCGAAAAATGGGCCCCATTCCAAAGTATGACAAACATCCCCAAACCATTATGCTTGCACCTCCATGTTTTACGGTCTTCACAGTGCCCTGCGGCTTGTATTCAGTGTTTGGGGATCGTCTCTCAAGCGGTCTGCGGCCTTTAGACCCAATAAGAACAAGCTTGCTCTCATCTGTCCATAGAATATTGCACCACTTCTCTTTAGGCCAGTCAATGTGTTCTTTGGCAAACTGTAACCTTTTCAATACATGTGTTGTTTTTTTTTCAACAGTGGTACTTTATGAGGGTTTCTTGCAAATAGTTTGGCTTCACATAGGCGTCTTCTGATTGTTGAAGTACTCACAGATCAATGGAGATCTTCTTTGATCTCTGTGGAGCTGATCATTGGATGCTTCTTTGTCATTCTTGTTACTCTATGATCTAGGCGGATGGCAGTATTCCTTTTTCTACCATGTGTTTGAGGTTTTCTTTCCCATTTCAAAACATTTGAGATCTTTTTAGCTGAGCAGCCAATTGTTTTCTGCACTTCTTTGTATTTTGTCCCCTTTCCAGTCAACCTTTTGATCAAAGTTCTTTCTCCCTCAGTGCAATGTCTGGAACGACCCATTTTACTCACTGAACAAGGGCTAAAACCAGCAGGTACAACATCTGCTGCCTTCCTTCATTAAATAAGAGCCATGATTGACACCCATTTCTTCACAGATTGAATGACCTCCTTAACTGAACTCCACACTTCTATTAATTTGAACACACCCCTTTCATTGAATGAATCAATTACCCCTAATTAGCAGCATGCATATCATGTCTTTTAAGCGTGTTGGTTGGCCATTACTCTGCTACACCTAGTCATGAATTTGTTCCCATGTATTATCATCATTTCTGCCAAAATCAGTCCTTAAACACAATAGCAATGTTAGACTGCTATTATTTTGCACATAATTGTAAAACTTCACCCCATGTTCTTGAAAACGTCACGTACATCTCTCACATTTGACTGCACTTGGTTTAAGTTGCACATGAAACTGCATGCTTATAGCTGGAAATGAAAAATAAGCAGTTTAGTTATTTGGGGTGAAAAGCACGGGAAGGGTTTTGTGACCTTTTGTCAGTGCTTGTCAACTCGTCCTGTGCCTCCTATCTCCCGTCCCAGGTGAAGAGGAAGGGGATGGCTACGAGACCGATCACCAGGACTACTGTGAGGTGTGTCAGCAGGGCGGGGAGATCATCCTGTGCGACACCTGTCCTCGAGCGTACCACCTCGTCTGCCTTGAGCCTGAGCTGGACAAGGCCCCCGAGGGCAAGTGGAGCTGTCCCCATTGTGTAAGTACAACTGCACAGGAGCTCATCTGCCCGTTCTCTATTTTCCATTCGCCTTTGCGTCGTTTTTATTCCACCACTTATCTCCGAGCAACGTGGCTACCTGAGCAGAAAAACACCTGTTAGTGTTAGTTAAAGCTTGTTTTCATTTGCTCGGAGTATCAGATGAGTAGAAACCCTTTAAGCTTATCAGAAATCTGAGCGGGGAAGTGGCTACGTGCAGACATCCTGCCTCAACAAAAAACTGTCGCCTAATGTGGGTGTAATCTATTCAGCAATGGCACAAATACTGCTCAGTGCTAATTTCTAGATGCTGTGAAGTCTTGGTATCAGATCTCTGAGATTAGTCAGTTAAGGTGCTATGAAACTGCTCACTAAATTGCTGCAGGAGCTTTGACAGAAAACACATGCAGTCATTAAATCCACTGTGTAGAATTTTCTGTGATTGTTTCAGTTGGTTTAGCGTTTTAGTTTGTGAGTCAGTTGTTTTTATCTGTAGAAGCGACCTGGTATTGAAAACGAAAGTGTGAATAAAGTGAGCGATACTTGTTTTTAAATGTCATTTAGCTAACTGAGTGGAGGAGTGGAGAAAAGGGGGGAAAGTGCATGAACTGGTGACAAACAGGAAGCTGAAAAGAAGCTTTTTACCTGCTGTTTATTCAGTGCAACCCTCAGGTTTATCTGAGTAAAGTATCCATGAATACCAAGAAATGATAGACTGGCATCGAATTTGAAGGAGAGCTGCATCAACGCAGTGTAACTGTCACACTCGGTGTTTGTTGAGGTGCTAGTGAGATACTTGGATTTTCTCTGTTTTTTTCTTTTTTTGGAGAGTTTTGACTCCACCGAGCAGGCGCTATAACAAAGTCAAAACTTCCACTTCATTAATCCTGAACATTTCAACAATCAAAACAAATGCCATGGTGTAAATGTGTATGCATTATTCACAAAGCAATTTGTAATGACGTGTAACCATTCTGCAGTTTGCAAGTCAGTGGTTCTTGCAAATAAACAATTTTTTCTCGTTTCATTGTGCACAGTAAGGCGAAAAGGTCCTTGCTTTCCACTGGAGTGTTAGCTCCCTATATGTCACCAGGCTACATTTACAAATTGCCCAGTGCCAGTTTTAATATCGTACTGCAGTAGCTGTGTTTTATATATGATTGGGTCTGCAGTGACTGAGATAGCAGACATTTACTTTAACAGTCAGTGTTGCACAGGGATAGTAGACCCCAAATATGGGTTACATACTGTAGCTGTTACATAAATCAGGTACTTCTTTTTTTTTTTTTACCTTTATACACCCAGAATAGTCTCACTTAGAGAAGTGATCTATTTCCACAAACTCCATCCTTCACAGTCACGGAGGCCTACTTAAAACAGCACCTGAGCAGCTCCAGCAAAGGTCCTCCTCCCTCTTATCTTATGTCTCACAATCATATTTCCACTTAAGGCTGTAAGAGTCAATGGCAGCCAGGACCCTCAGTGCCATGAACAGCTGGCAACATTTGCAGATTAAAATTTTCTTTAATCTCTACTGCGAGTCATTAATATGTGACCACAAAATTCTCAATAAGCAGCTCACGGTTGTTAAAAGCTCCTTTTACTTCATGTGTTTGGGATGTTCCTCAGCTTAACAGTCTTGTTTTCTCTCGCTTTCTTTCAGGAAAAAGAGGGAATCCAGTGGGAAGCAAAAGACGAAGACTTTGAGGATTTTGAGGAGGACAGCGAGGACAGAGTGATATCAGAGGTCGGCGTGAGGGTCGCCACTGGGGCGGAGGAGGAAGATGACGACCACATGGAGTTCTGTCGGGTGTGTAAAGACGGAGGTGAGCTGTTGTGCTGCGACACCTGTACGTCCTCCTACCACATCCACTGTCTGAACCCACCACTGCCGGAGATTCCCAACGGAGAGTGGCTGTGTCCGCGATGCACGGTCAGTTAGTGCTCTTGTCACAGTCTTTTTTTTTTTTTATCTAGACCTCAC
>VURO01011960.1:15712-35527 GCA_015108175.1 Pelvicachromis taeniatus
CTGCAATATAACTAATGTGCTTAAACCTGTAAAACCCTTTGAGTGTGTTACAGTTTTTTGCTTTGAATTGATGGAACAGCAGTGTTTCACTGTATCCCAGGTTGTTTTTATTATATACTATTGAGCACTGATTTTAATTAGGGCTGGGCAAAATGATTATTTTCCGAATCGATGAATCTAGTGATTAATTTTTCGATGCATCGATTAATCTAATGATATATGTTACTGCTAAACAGCTTAAATGAGTTTTGCATTTACGGAGGTTGGGTGTTTATCTCTGAGTGTATGTCTACGTGGGGGGTGTCTGGATGAATTAAAGGGTAAAAACCAGCGTTAGTAACAAAGTTGAAAACTTACGGTCGTTTTATGATTGGCCATTTCATCCTTAAAAAGCCGGCAAAGACTGAATCGCTTCTTTTTCGGTTAAAATATCCCCATACTGTAGAACTGCGTGTTCGGGGGGCGTGGTTTAAGTCGACATGTTACCGCTACTAGGTGCTGCTATGTGTTTTTTTGAAAGTGATGACGCATCGATGCAAATTTTTTACGTCGACGTATTTTACGCGTCGACGTAATCGATTGCGTCGACGCGTTGTCCCAGCCCTAATTTTAATGTCTACCAGTCTCATCTGTCTGGGTTCTTTACAGAGAATCTGATTGTTGTATTGTTTTTGGTGCAGTGACACAAGACCATTGGATAGTAAAAATTATTGCAATCTTGTGCAGTGAATTTGCAAACTTGCCTTTGAATTGGGTGCTTCAAAGATGAAAAACATGGTCTTTGGTCACTCACAGTTAGCTAGACTTCAGAGAGGATTTGGTGCATCAACAGTCTGCTATCAATCTGCAATCAGTCTGCTATCAGGCAATTACATGCAATGTGGTCAACCGTCATAAATTGGTATAAATAGCGAATCGTTTACCATCTGCATACAAAGTCACTTACTGCAAAGAGTTTCGCTCACTGGTGCAGACTGACTTAGAATTATTGCACTGTGTTGGCAGTCGCTCTGTGTTTATAAATTAGACAGCAGTTATTTCCAAACCTTCACCACCCAGTCACTCTGAGCTGGACCACGGTCGTTTGGAGACAAGTTGCCTCCCATAAATTGACCTGTGCATTTGAAAGTGTTGGTCACTTTTTGCAATCTGTCGGTGAAATGCAAAAACATTCAGAAACAACTTTTCTTGACATTGAATGAATCATTTATCTCATAGTCTCTATAATACAGTATAATAGTGTTCCAAGTGTTTGGACATTTTTACCCACTTCACCTTTTCTTAGTGTTTTTCACTTTTTTTGCATTTGGCTGGGGTCAGTGTCACTACTGGTAAAATGAGGCGATGCCTGGATCCTACAGAGGTTGCACATGCAGTCCAACTCCTCCAGGATGGGACATCAATACAAATCATTGTCAGGTTTGCTGCATCTCCCAGCAGTCTCACAAACATGGATCATATTCCAGGAGACAGGTAGTTACTATAGGAGATCTGAATTTGGACTTGCCATCAGCAAGACTGGTATCTGCTCCTTTGTGCAAGGTTGAACTGAATGAGCACTTCCAGAGCCTGCGAGGCACCTCAGGTTGGTCCAAGGGCCCGACATCTTTAGTGGTCCCTGTGCTCACTGCCTGACAACGTGGAACCTGATTGCCATTTGCCATGGCATACTACAATTGACAAATCCACTACTGGCACCTTATGCATTTCACAGATGTGAGCAGGTTGACCCTAGCATGTGACAAATGTCAAAGGGTCTGGAGAAGCTGCAGAGAACGTTATGCTGCCTGTAACATTGTTCAGCCCTGGGTGTTGGGTCAGCGATGATCTGGGGAGCCATATTCATGGAGAGGCTCACAGACCTCTACATGCTATGTAACGGCACCATGACTGCCATCAGTTATCAGGATGAAATCCTTGGACCCACTGCACAACAATGCATGGCCTCGTGTGGCCAGTGTACACAGGCAGTTCCTGGAGGATGAAGGATTTGATATCACAGACTGGTCCCCACACTCACCTGACCTACAGTAAATCCAACAAAACACCTCCGGGACATTATGTTTTGATCCATCCAGTGCCTCCAGGCTACACATCAGACTGTCCAGGAGTGATGATTTGGTCCAGACTTGAGAGGAGATCACACAGGACTATATCCGTTGTCTCATTAGGAGCATGCTCAGGCATGCAATCAAGCATGAGGAGGGCAGACAAACTACTGAGCACCTGTTGCACTGAACTGTTGCAATCAAATTGAATGAAAATAGACTAGCCTGCCACATCATTTTTCACACTAATTTCCATATCCATATGATGATATGATATGTTTTCAAAATGTTCCAACAGGACAGTAACTGGCCTTCCCATTTATAACCATTAGAATAAAAGCTTGTCTATAAATGCTTAGGGCAGAAGGCAAACACAGTATTCTGAAAACCATAAAATACCTTGAAGACTAATATGCTGACATTTTGGTTGTACCACCAACATTAGATGCATTTTGAATGGTCAGATTGTATTTATTTCCCTAATCTTTGTTTGGTTATTTCAGGTAACAGGAAGTGTCTGAAATCTTTGTGTATCCCATCAAAAAATGTCCTAGAGTGAAGTTAGTCGAGATGGCAGAGGAGGAATACAAAGACTAAAGACAAAGCGGTGGGAAGGAGAGATGAGCTTGGAAGTGAGAGGAGAAGGAGACAGAGAGAGAGAGAGGTGTCTGTGACTCTCTTTCTCCAAATAAACAAAAAGTAAACACCGGTGGAGGAAACACTGTGACACTTGATGCTGCTGATCGCTCCTCCACCTGCCCACTCAGGTTTCCCAGAAGACCATTCTGCCAACCGCAGGACAAAAGCAGCACCAAAAGCCAACACCTCTCTCCCCCCGAAGCGCTCGGACACAAAAGCGAGGGAGAAAAAAGCGATACAACACCTTTGTTTGCTGAGATTAAAACATGTTGCATTCTCTGCCTCCCTCCCTCTCTCCCCAGAGGTAACTCTACCAGGCAGGAGATGTGACTGTCAGTGAACTCTCTCCATTCTAGGCAGCGCATAAAATCTGCCTTATTATTTCCGTGTTTCCTATTGTCTCTGTGTCATTGTGGTGAGTCTTGTGACACTGTGATTAGCTGATCAGGCTTGGCACAGGGTGAATGGGGCATCTCCTTTTGCTGTGCCTCCTGTGTGATACAGGTATAAAGTTGGTGATGTGACCAGACTTGTGCCCCAACCCAATTGTTAATGAATGAAACACAATCGCAGCTGATAAAAAGCAAAGGGGGAGAAAAAAAAACCCAGCCTTGCCTTCCCATATAGGGAATGTGTCTCTGGTGATAACAGCTCAGAAATTCACACATGGACTAACTCAAAGCCATGTGCACTGCTGATTCAAAGAAAAGGTACAGCTCTATGTGTGCAGCAAATATGCCTGATAAATTGAGCCATCTTGTCGTAGAGTTGGCAACAGCTCTTATGCAATTCCCAGGATTGTTATTCCGCAAAGTTAGGAGTTGACGTGTGCACCAACATGCACATTAAATCCACCAGTCTGTCACTACAATGGGTAACTGAGGCAGGGAGGTCGGCCCCGAGACGCTCACTCTCACCACAGGGGGGTTTGTGGCAATCTGGCAACTGCAGTAGGAGGTCTTACTCTCATCAGCACTGCTGGATCAAGACCACTTCCTTACCTATCTTTACTCTCATCTGCACGGGCTTCAAAATAGAGCTCACAAATGATTTGCCTGCAGTTGTTTGAAACCTCTTTCTTCATAAGAAATACCGTATATCATCTAATAGTGGCCTGTCTCTTATTGACGCCCGTTTCTAATAAACGGCGGTTTGAAAACGTCATGACAAATAGACGCCGGGCTTCAATAGTAGCCAGGTGACCTTTAACCCAGAAGTCCCTCCGCGCTGTCCTTGGTCCACCCGTGTCTCATCACTCAGCCAGCTGTTTCCAATCAGCCGTCATCTACAACCAGCGGCATTTAAGTTGGATGCGGCGACTGTCGAAGTGGGATTATTAAACTGAACTGGAACTGTCGGCTAGCGAACCTGCTGTGATTTTCTGGTCTTTTACTTCCTCTCGAGGAGAGTCGGGCGGAGAGAAGTTTCGGGGAGCACCACTCGTGCACTGGGCTACCACAGACAAGGGGACACTCTGGAGCAAAGGAGGAGCACAATTGGGAACTGCATCATTTGTGATCTGTTGGAATACGTTTTGGAGCACTGTAAGTAAACACACTGTCTTTTCACCTCAGTCTAAAACCCGCTCCTGGGTCCTCTTTCCCTCTCACTTCCGTGACAATTCCATCTGAGAAAGGAATAAGAGCCGGTCTCTTAAACGCCAAGCCGGCCAAATAATTTTTTGAATAAACGCTGGGGCTACTATTGGAAAATATACGGTAATCTACTTTGATGTCTGAGGAAAAATTAAAGGAAATAAGGATAGGTTTTATGCAGAGAAACAAAAACTTTCCAAACTCACATATATAGAAATCCATATAAGTCTCAAACTCTCTCCTCTATCCCACGAGACAACAAAATTCCCAGATAACGACTGTGGGCGAAAAAGTGTAAAGTGGAGGTTTATTGAGGTGCCATGTAAGCTGGTATAATCCTCCTTCATAGCATTTGTTGTGTCATTAGAGCTGTATTGGGTTGGGGATCGTGTGACGAGGTGCCTATTGACTCCTGTAGCCCTCAGCTAGGACACAACATAGAGCCAGTGTGGCGTTCACGGTTGCCACAAGTCAGCAGAGGATTTTCAAAGGTAGGTATACCCCCAAAAACCACATAGGACCTTTTTTTTTCTTCCCTAAAGTAGAAAACGTGATCAAAATTTAATAACAGGAAGAAAACAAATGAGACTCAAAAATTTACCCAGCAACTTTATTTTTGTGCAAATCTCAGGCAACACAGCAGCTGAGAGACAAGAGATATGCTTTGCTTATACATACCACAAGTCATCGGACCTGGCTACATGAATAAAAAAGTACAGATGTGCTATGGCATCCCTTTATATTCCCTGTGAGTGAAAGCAGGCTTTTTTTTATTTTTTATTTTTAGATAAATGTGCTGAGGTTACTGCCTTTATTTAAAACCAGTCCATCTTTGTCTTATGTGCGCGTTCTCCCATCAGCAGTGCAATGAATTTTAAGACTTAATTTCTATTATTACATTCACCTACGTAAAGGATTTTACTTTTATTCTCACCAAACCTTGTAAGAAAAACATTCTACATTGCTGTTTCATTCATATATTATAACTGGAGAAAATGATCTTCTATAGGATACAGTACCATAAAGAGTTACAGTATATAGAGTGAGTAATATTGTGCATTTGATTGTTTTGTTTTTTTTTACATGAAAAAACACAAAAGAAGTACAATGTTGTTAAGAACTGCAGTTTCCCAGTGATGTTGGTCATTCAAGTTTTCTTTAATAACAAGTTTGATTCAAAGGTGAGACGAGATGGCACCATGCAGTGTGTAAGGCTGAGGTTTCCTACAAGAAGTAAGCCAAGTGAAGGATTAATCTATTCGGTAACAAAGGAAAGGAGTATTGTACTCTGCAAAGAAATGAAACAGAATACAGTCAGGTCCAGTCTAGTTGGCTTGTGTTTGGACAGAGACGTCCTTTGTTGTTTGTTTGCAGTTTTACTCTGAAAGTCCACAATGTTTTTTTTAACAGAGCAGTCAAGATTTGATTTGATTTTTAGACTTTCAGCTTTAATTCAAAGTTTTACCTTACTGTGCTATTCACAGCGCTATTCTACTTTATTTAAGCTATGTTGTTCTTAATGTTTTGGCTGCCGTGGCACAGTAATTTCCCAACTTTTAGGATAAATAAACAATAACATATGAAGTGTTTGGGTATTACAGCCATGTAAGAACAGTTTATCCAAGTTCATGGGCTACTTGAGCTGCATGGTCCTCATTGTTGCCCCATAATACATGACCCTGACTGTAAATACTAAATCTGCAAATCTTAATTCTCTCTTTTTTTTAATGAAATGAAATGAAAGTCCCAGTAAATATGACTCAACTGACTAATTGTTAGATAACACGTTGCATGTGCTGCCGCTCTACTCGGTGTGGCTACTATGTACTTGCCTCCTGTGCATCGTACCATATAGCGTTGATACGAGGTAGTAATTTTTTTCCCATTTACAGCTGTAAACCATACAACCCAGGAGAATGACGAACACATTTATACAGTACATTATGACAGAACAAGGATAACAAAGAAGCAATATTGCTTTTGGCTCTTATTGCTGTCTTATGACAATAATAAAATGGCTCTGATGATTTTAGAAAAAGCTTTGATCCCCCCCTCCCCTTGATTCCAAGTGATTTATCTTAAACTCTAAACTGCCCAACAATAATAACCACACTCTACTTGCTAATCCTTACCTACCCAGTATCTGCAAGCCTCGCTGTGCTCCAGTTTATTTAAGACTTTTCATATGCAAAAAACACCCACAACAAAAATTAGACGATGTGTGATCATGTGATTACATGATGCGCAAACAAGAAAAAAACCTCTGTGACAGAGTACGTAAAAAGCATGGCTGATTTCCCATTAAAAATGGCTGAAGATAAACTTATTCAAGATCTTATAAACTGAAATGAGTTTCTGAAGTCCTGTGAGTTACATTTAACAGGATTCAAGAGCTGTTTAATGAGTCCAAATACTCAAATTATTTCACCACCCAAGTCAGGATGTTTCACCCTGATCTCATTTGGGCTGCTGGTGTTCCCTAAGAGCACCGGTGAAGGTAGCTGTCCACACGTGCAGGGCCGTTCCCGCAGAGAGGGTGAGAAAGAAGAGGAAGGCAACTTGGAAACCAAACCAATCCACCAAGCCTCCGGCCAGAGCGCTGAACATCAGCTTCCCCAGCACCTCGAGAGTAGCCAGGAAACTGTAGTGGGTCGCCTACAGGGAGAAGGGTAGGATGAGGGCAAAAGAGATTAAAAGGAGAAGGTAAAGTAGAAGGAAGTGAGAGGAGAGGAAATGGAGAGTTTGGGAAAGAAAGACACATTGTGAGTAAAAAGAGATAGCAGGACTGGGGAGTAGAGTGCAACACAGTCACAAAAAACCAAAAAAGTGACACTTCATCCTATCCACTAGCACAGCTTATCACCTTCTGTCTCTCAGGCATTAACATGGTTAACACAATTAACCACTACAGAGGGAGAAACGGGGCGAGATTAGATCTGAAAACTTCTAGGAAAAACAAACTGCAAATGAAACGGGTGGAAGAGAAAAATACAAAATGCTGGAATACTGGAAGAAAAAGCGTGAGATCATGGCCTGAGATGATGGAAAGAGGCCAAGCGAAGCAGGCTATCTGATCTCAGCCTTAAGGCTTTCAAGAGCGGAGTGAGAGAGGGAGAACAAGAAGGACAGAGATTACCTAATCTCTCCGAGCCTCCTCCCTCTGCCCAAGAGCAGCAGGTAGCTCTGACAAACGTGGGACTCTAGTGACACCTAGACCCTTACCTGGACACATTCATTAAAATTAAGAAAAGCAGAATTCATTATAACAAATGCTTTGAGTCTTACAATCAGATTACATTTACAAGAAGACTGCACTGTTAATTGTGAATGTCCCAACTCTGGGGCTAATAAAGGCCATCTTATCTCATCTGACAAAGAAATGCCTTTACCAAATATTATATAAAATATATAATAATATTCAGAAATGTGCTTTTGTTTGCACACTGTCGACGAGATAAACAAGGGTAACATTAAATTTCCTTAAATGTCCCGGGCTACAAGAAATTAACCAGACCAAGTGTTTCCTGCATATTATTTGTATTAATGTAGGAACAGGGCCGCGACAGTTGATCCAATAATTTATGGGAAGATTAACCCTTAACTGGGGATCGCTTTGATTTATGCTTTTTGTTAAAGCAAAAACATTTATTATTCTCTGCAGTTCACTGCTGTCTGCAATGTGTTCTTTTCTTATTTATGACAGTTTTTTAAATTTTGGAGACAGGACCTTGCTCTCTAAATCAGGAGGACATTTATCACTGGAGAAAACGAAGACTAAAAATCATATTGGAATCTGATGAGTGGTGAGTTTGGTCTGTGGTCTGCAGGCTGAGGTAGAGCGCTCTGAGAGCCTGTGTAACCACAGTTAAGTGGAGTGCCTTTATTCTGAGCAACTTGTTTAACATATTCGGTTTCTTTCTCCTGGGGATCGTTAACAAGCACTCACACTATCAGCTTTCCGTTACTGGATAGCACTACCTTCAGTAACGCACACATTTACACGCAACAAGCGCAGGTGAGCTAATGCTCTCCCCTCATGTATGAGCACACAGACCAAAATCCCACACTGACACTAAGAAGCAAAACAGTGAGTCTGTGTCATGAGAATCTCTCAGATTAACCTCGTTTCTCGTCATGAAATGTTGTAATTGTTGTCTCTCCTTTAATTTCATAACTGGATCCTGGTGTCTGTGCTGCAGCTTGTGATTTTTTTCCCTTCATCTTTCTTTATCACTTAAGGACTGACAGCAATTTAAATGATCATTTGTCACCTTCAGAGATTGACTGAGTGACGTCTGAATGGCTGTGTGAACAACGATCACCTCCAGGCAACGCTGGCCCAGATACGACGGGGACAAAAGGAGTTATGTCAAAGAGGAGAAAACGAGCGAGGAGAGGAAAAAGTCTGAGCTGGAAAAGAGAGTGTTTAAAAGACTAGAGAATGACAAAGAGACAGGCAGTAGGAGGGACAATGTCAGCAAGGGGGGGGCACAATGCATGGAAACTGGGGCTGCTGAAACTTTTGACATTTTCCAAGTGGAAACAGCTGACGACAAGTGACAGGTACAGGTGACAATGGCACTTAATGCTGAAAGATTTCCCTCTCCGGCACAACCAAAGGAAATGAGCTAACATTACACGATTTAACCTAAACAGAGGCGGTGGGGGGTGGGGGGGGAGAAAGAAAGAGGGTGAAAAGAATGAAAAGACTGTATTGTTGGCTTTTTGAGCCACAGGAGACCTAACAGTAAAGCAAAACACAATTAACACTAAAAAAGATGATGCCAACAATGCAAAAGTTGTACATGAAAGCAGCCCTGGGCTAGATAATGAGCTTGTTGGCAGGAATGGACAGAACTCCTTTTTACCTGAATGCTTTCCTCGGCCCTCTGAGTGCAATGCATCATGGTAGTAAAGGTGAGCGTGGTGATGAGACCACCCAGGAAGTGTTGAACACTCATGCTCAGGACTGCCATACCTGAGAAAGCACACACATGCAAGTAAAATGAATCAAAACCAGCCTTGACACATCTGAGTCCAACTACAATAAGACAACAAAAAAAACCAGCAGTTCCTTTTCTGAAAGCAGGCAGAAAACTAGCAGTTGTACACCGTCGTCTTCTCTGCTACACTACTCACTTTACAATTCTATGTTAAAGTGAAAGCTGGGAGACAAAGCAGCGAGAAACGGTAATCTGCTGAAGTGCAGCTCACCCCCCCCCCCCCCCCCACCCCCCAGTCCCAGTCCCCAAAACACATGTAGTGTATCCTCTGAGGGGAAGTGGCAGAGCAGTGTTAGTGGGGAAACACAGAGGAACCACAGAGCCTATCTGTCTCTGCTCCCACTAACACTGAATTATTCACTCAAGCCGCCAGAGTTTTTGCCGAGCAAGACTCTTCAGTCAGCGACATAAGGCTGGTGGAGTCAAAAAGATACACCGACTGATCAGACTGGAAGAACGGGAAGCGGAGGGTTATCATGTAATATTGAAAAATCTGAAACTGAATGTTTTTTTTCTGTTTTGGGGGTTTTTAGTCGAGTTTTCCTGAAATCTTTGTTCTGGGTTTAAAATGGAGGCGGGAGATGCCTCCACTTTGAGTTGGAGAAGCTTGATAGGGTAAGAGACGGGCTCAGGAGATCAATGGTGTGAATGTGAATCCCGACCGGCTGTTCAGCGCAATCAGATGTGTCATTCAGACATTAACAAATGAATATCTGTCAGGAGGGAGACCTCTCCTACAGACGTCCTCCACATCATGCATTAACACTGAACGCTTGTACTATAGGCCACTGGTTAACACAAGGTCTAACAGCATTTGAAACTGCCAATGACATCAGTACCAGGCTTTACATCCAACATATAACCTTTATTTTCCTTCTAAGGGTTCTTCACTTGTGTATTATACAGCTGACACAAAAGTGTTCAAAATCTCAAACATTTTATATTGTAGTCATTCATGATTTCAACAACTCTCATTTTCACAATCTTCCTATTTTAGTTGCTCCCATTAATTGATCCCATTAGGACTGTTCGACTCCATTTAACCCCTTGCATTCTTTTCTGTCACACCAACGCTCTCTGCATGTCCTCCTTCACTACATCATAAATCTTCCTCTTTTCTTCCCGCCTGGCAGCTCCATGTTCAACATCCTTTGTCCAATAAGTCCCACTATCCCTCCTCTGCACATGCCAAAACCATCTCAGCCTTGCCTCTCTGAGCTGTTCCTCTGATATCCTCGTTTCTAATCTTGTCCATCCTGGTCACTGAGTACCTTCAACTCTGGCATCTGTCTTTTTGTCAGTGCCACCAAACTACATCATAGAAGGACTCACTACCATCTTGCAAGTCTTTCCTTCCCCTCTTGCTGCCCTCAACCGTCACAAATCACCCCTGACACTTTTCCTCACCCACTCCACTCTGCCTGCACTCTCTTGTTCACCTTTCTTCTGAACTGTCTGTTTTTTTTTTTGGAGGGTTGACTTCAGCTATTTAAACTCATTATACCCGTCTTTTTCTCTCATTCATACACATGCATTCTGTCTTGCTTCTGCTGACTTTCACTCCTCTTCTCTCCAGAGCACACTCCCACCTAACCAGGCGCTCATCCATCAGCTCTCTACTCTCACTACAGATCAGATTGTCATTTGGGGACATCACTTTTCTCCATAGGCTCCAGCTGACCTCATCTGTCAGCCTGTCCATCACTACTGCAAACAAGATGGGGTTCAGAACCCATTCCTGATGTAATCCCACCCCCACTTTTAATCCACCTGTCACTCCTTCAGCATACTATACAAATGCTAGTTTAATTTGACACAACATTTAAACAAATTTTAAAGAGCAAAAAAAAAAATAATTAAAAAATGTGAAACAACATTGATTCAAAAGACATCATTGATCAGATGATGATCAATGATGGGGCCCGGGGTCGTAACATAAGTCATCAGATATACACCCACAGCCAGGGGTCTGTGATGTTGTATCTTTCAATTTTAGTAGTGTCCCATTGATGGCATCCTGAGATCTCTGCCACTCAGTTCTGGTTTTTAGAGTGTTCAGAGTTTTTAAATGAGATTATGTGCCACAGATTCTTTACAATATTGCTCTGAAAAATCCATCCATCTTCTTAAGCACTTGTCCAACCAAGGTCGTATTGGGTGGAGTCTGTCCCAGCTCACACTGGGCAAAATGCAGGAAGCACCTATCAAAGGGTCAACAGTATGGATATGCCAGGTGAGAGTCTGTGATACTGTGTCTTGGATGAGGTTTTTCTTGGTTCTTTGTGTGGCTGTCAGAGTGTTTGGTCTGTATCATTCCCGTGTCTAACTTCCTGACCATCTGCTCTGAAGCCTGACATGGCTTTCATTGCAAATAGACTTGGCATGTATTTTTAATGACTCGGAGGACACAGGCTATTGATGGAATGCTCCAAAATGTGCTTCACCACACCCTTTGGCATTCTAAGCACTGACTGAGTGGTCGCAAACAGGAAAGGCCCCATACACATTTTTGCAGTGTGTGAAGAAGCCAGAGCATCTGCAAGAAACTGTTAACACAGGAAGAACATGCGAACTCCGTCAAGGAGGTCCAAAGCAATAGTTAAAGAATAACTGTTATGGAACCACTACTTCTTAAAATGTCCTGATGTATATCTGACTGAACTGATGACATGTTAGGGCAATGATTTGGTTGTATACAGGTTAACCTCAAGAGGATATGGAAATGCATTAAATCTGAATTAATCTACAGAAAGATTCACATCTTTTCCTACCACAGTAAATGTCTAATGTAAAACACTGCTGTCCAAGTCTTCCATCCATCCATCCATCCATCTTCTTCCGCTTATCTGGGGCCAGGTCACAGGGGCAGCAGGCTAAGCAGAGCCCAGACCTCTGTCTCCCCAGCCACCTCCTCCAGCTTGTCCAGGGGAACACCAAGGCATTCTCAGGGCAGCTGAGAGATATAATCTCTCCAGCGTGTCCTGGGTCCGCCCCGGGACCTCCTCCCGGTGGGAACACCTCACCCAGGAAACGCCCAGGAGGCATCCTTGTCAGATGCCCAAACCACCTCAACAGGCTCCTTTCAATGTCAAGGAGCAGTGGCTCTACTCTGAGTCCCTCCTGAATGGCCAAACTTCTCACCCTATCTCTAAGGCAGAGGCCAGGCACCCTTCAGAGGAAGCCCATTTCTGCTGCTTTTATCCGCGATCTTGATCCCGTGACCATAGGTGAGGGTAGGGACGTAGATCGACCGGTAAATTGAGAGCTTCGCTTTTACACTCAGCTCTCTCTTTAACACAACAGACTGGTGCAGCGTCCGCATCACTGCAGCCGCAGCACCAATCCGTCTGTCGATCTCCCGCTCCCTTCTCCCGCCACTAGTGAACAAGACCCCGAGAAACTTAAACTCTTCCACTGGGGGCAAGAACTCGCCCCTTTTCCGAAAAGTTTCAAAGCGAGCTGGAGGCCATCACCCGATGAAGCCAACAGAAAGACATCTGCGAAAAGCAGAGATGAGATTCTGAGACCACCCAAGTGAAAGCCTTCCACTACTTGGCTACACCTAGAAATTCTGTCCATAAAAATTATGAACAGAAGGGCAGCCCTGGCGGAGCCCATCACCCACCAACATATTGCCGGCTATGCGGACCAAGCTCTTGCAATGGTTGTATAAGGATCGAATGGCCCGTAGTAATGAGCCAGACACCCCATACTCCCGGAGCACCCCCCACAGGACAGCCCAAGGGACACGGTCGATGCCTTCTCCAAGTCCACAAAACACATGTAGACTGGTTGGGCAAACTCCCATGCAGCCTCAAGTATCCTTTAGATGATAAAGAGCTGATCCAGGGTTCCACGACCAGGACGAAAACTGCATTGTTCCTCCTGTATCTGAGGTTCAACTAAGGGACAGACTCTCCTTTCCAGCACCCTGGCATAGACCTTCCCAGGGAGGCTGAGGAGTGTGATTCCCCTATAGTTGGAACACACCTTTCTTAAAGATGGGAACCACCACCCCAGTCTGGATTGGCAGACAGGGGTGGTGGTTCCCATCTTTAAGAAAGGGGACCAGAGGGTGTGTTCCAACTAGGAAAGACCATGTCCAAGTCTTACTTAACCTTAATATCAGGTTACTGTCCTGTCACTGTCACTATAAACAAACAAATATCAGCTCCTTGGCCATAGAACAAACACTATGACCTAATTTTACACATATCCAGAACTTAAACGAACTAGCAGAAATACCATAACACAATAGCATTGCAGTAAACCTGAGGACTATCACTTCTTGTGTTTTGCGGAACCTGCCAAAAGCACTGAACAGCATTATCTTTGTTGACTTCATCCCCTGCAGATAAAACTGTAATTGTGGTCTTCATTGTTGGTCTTCACTGTGTTTAGTGTGTGTGTTATTATTCACAATATTTTTTATATTTTTTTTAAAAAGGACATAAAAACTATAGATTCAGTGAGTATTAACATTTGTTTATTTGATTACTGTATGTATGTTCAATGATACTATGACCAAAAATGCTATTGCCCTATAACAGCTGGGACAGGACTGTATTTATTTTTGGTCTTTTCATTGCCTGGTTCTGTCATATTTACATCAGAGCACCAAACATAAACCAGACTATTTAATCCAGCATTGTTGCATTTGGTCAAATATTTTGAAATCGTTTACTGGCCATTGTTTTATTGTAGGTTTGCTTCTTACCTTTCATGAGTGGCGATGGTTCGAGGACAGTGAGCAGAGAACTCTGGAAGACCATGCTGACTGTTCGCAACACAAACACGCGCCGCATCAGGGCCCCGATACTGAGGAAAAAACCGGCAAACAAGACGAGCATCAGAGAGCTGTTAACTAACTTTTAGGTGTATTGATTAGCAGCTTGATCCTTGATGAAAGCCACTCCAGGCTAGTATCATTAAATTTAGAGACACTTTCTTTGTTTCTTCGTATTTCACAGACGCACACATGCACGCGCGCACACAGTTACATACGTGCACGTGCATAAGTAAACAAGTCCCCAGACACTAATTGATTCCCTGTTAGTGCAAGAAAATCATCCCCCTGTGGGTCTGGTTCATGACGTAATCAATAACCTAAGGAGATCCCCAGCATGAGAAAGATAATTAATCACTGTTAACATACATAAAAACACACACACGCACTCACACTGTTGTGTGACATCAGGGATTAACAATGCCAATCACTCAGAGGATGCCTGCCACTCAAGGGACTGTGTGTGTTTGTTTATGGGTTTTTTTGCATGTAATTATTTATGTGTAAAAAAAAAAAAAGGTTGTGTGAAAGAAAGGGACGCACAACACAGGTTATCTGATTTAGCTAGATAAGAAAATCTGAATTTATCTTTCATATTCAGACGGACTCTTTAAACATGTCTGCCAGCATAAATGTGACAGGAAATGAGGGGAAATAATGGTTCACAAATAGATCTGTACCAGGGCTGTCGTCATTATATGTTCCAGGGCAGCTATCATCTATATTGATAAGTTATTTGATCACTTGATTAATTGATTAAAAGCTGTGTTTTCAAAACATCTCAAAACCTAAAACCCAAGCTGATGAAATAAGCTCTATTCATTTAAATGTGTTTTTATTTCTGTTCAAGACATCCCCCTTTCTTCTTTCACTCTTCCCTGTATCTTTTTCTGGCTCTCTTTTCCCCCTCCACCCAGTGTTTCCTTACCTCTCTACTGGAAAACCAATCCTGCATCATTCACATGCTAAAGACATTCTTCTCTCTGCTGCTCCTTTGCCTCCCGTCTCAATGACAGCCTTTCATATCACGCTCTCTCCAGAGATGCTGAGGGATGTGTGTGTGTGTGAGAAAGAAACCTCCCTGGCTGCCACCTCACACGGGCCAGGCCCAGATAAGAATAACTATGTTCTCAGGTTGCCAGGGGCAGTTGTAAAGGGGGTCACTCACTGACCACTCAGCCGTTTCTGATGGTAGTGAGGATATACCTTCCAACGGAGCTTTTAGAGGAGAAACAACAGCCCAGCCTTACTAACAGCCCTTTCTGTGTCTGTGTGTGTGTGTATATGTGGGTGATGAGAAGTAGTAACCAAGTGGAGGTGCTCAGTGTATGTACAATCAGAAACTAGTTTTAACACCGAATCTACTCCACATTTGTGGACCCATAACACAAACCTCTGCTGTGCAATAATGTGGTTTAACTTTCTAATCCTCACATCT
Source organism: Pelvicachromis taeniatus (assembly GCA_015108175.1). Taxonomy (NCBI): domain Eukaryota; kingdom Metazoa; phylum Chordata; class Actinopteri; order Cichliformes; family Cichlidae; genus Pelvicachromis; species Pelvicachromis taeniatus. The sequence continues at coordinate 31,222 of VURO01011960.1, forward strand.
TGTAAAATCAAGTTAAAGCTAAGGGGGTTATGTTCAGTGGTCACGTGAGAAAGCATCATGCCAAAAATCAAAGAAAAGCTTGAGAAAAAGAATTCTTAATGCTCACAAAGCAGGAGATGAATATACAAAATTATCACAACACAAATGTCAAGAGCTGGGACTGAGAAATATCAAGAAATTTAAAGAGAGCCACACAATACAGAATAAGCCTAGCAGTGGTGGGAACCAAAAGATTTCAAAGACCCTGGAAATAAAACCAGCGATCGATGTGTCTAAAGACACCTGAACAACTGCCAAGACTCCAGTAAATGAACTAGCCAAGTCAGGAATTGTAGTCTCAAAGAACACAATCACTAGAAACATGTACAGGAGTGAACTGCCAGGATGCAGAACATTAAAAACACTCAAAAAAACTTTTGAGGAAGAGATGCCTTCAAGCCAAAGTGAAGCATGTTAAGGACAACCCGGAAAAAGATTATGCAGACTGGAAGCTCATCCTTTGGTTGGATGAGACAAAACTAGAACCACAGTGCCTGCAGAGAACCCACACAGTGCAAACCCCACGCTCACACCCAGAGCCTTCTGCTTTACACACAGTTCTAATAAATTACTGAAACCAGTGATTTATTTTCCAATGTACAATCTTTGAATTTTATTGTACAATGATTTTAGGCCTGAAACAACACCAATAATACTTATTAAGTATATTTTGGGTCAGTGCAATACCTTACGAGATCAATGAAATTGATGGCTTGTACAAATTTAAAGGTATCATTTCCTGGCTAAATCTGTCGATCTTGTGCAAAATAACACATTTAGAGAGCATTCTCTGTGTTGTGAGGGTGTGAAGATTTTACCGCCTTTACAAGTTACAGAGGTGTGAAATGGAGAGGGAGAGTGAAAGATCAAAAGCCAAAGTATGACAATGACATCTTTTGAAAGCACTTTCCCTAAAAAGCAAAACAAAACAACAACAACAAAAAAAAAACTTTTGACTTTGGAGTCTTCCTTTGTGTTTGTTAGTGTCACCTGACAAGTGGAGAAAGCCTGCAATCCAAGTGGAAGAAAAAGGACAAACAGACTGACATAAGAGAGAGCACATGGCAACTGATACATGTCAACAAACAGGCAAGACAAACACTCATACAACACTGACACAGATAAGAAAACAGGGCAACAGACACTTTACTTATCCATTAGCTCATTATTATACCATGTACATCTAACATATGCTAATAATGTAATGTGCACATAGGTGCAAAATATTCTAAGCAGCAAAGATGCGAATTAATAGCAAGAATAGGGATTTACATTAAGACTACATCAATGCATGGAGTGGGAACACACACAATATCCTCTGTCCTGGCATTGTTGTAAGTCACAGTTCCCATCGCATCACAATGGCCATAGGCAGGGCTGTCCTAAAAAGTTATTCTATAGGCAGATAGAAAGCCTCACGTAACTGAGGTCAGGTGCAAATGGCACAATTTTATGATATCTGTATTTCACATGGGAAATGATTAAAAATCACATTATTAACACAAAAGACGTTTATCCAAACCTCGATTCAAATACATATAATCCCACAGAAAATTCTCTCTCTCTTTTCTATTATTGTAACAATGATATGGGTTTTATCCCCTGAAACATCACCTTTGTTGATAAACAGTAAATAATAAATTACATAGATATATGAATCAGGATGAGGGCAGCAAGGTGGCACGGTGGTTAGCACTGTTGCCTCACAGCAAGAAGGTCCTGAGTTCAATTCCACCATGTTGCGTGGGTTCTCCCCGGGTACTCTGGCTTCCTCCCACAGTCCAAAAGCATGCAGGACATGCTAATTGAAAACTCTAAATTGCCCATAGGTGTGAATGCAGGAGTGACTGTGAGTGCGAATGGTTGTCTGTCTATGTGTGTTAGCCCTGCGACAGACTGGCGACCTGTCCAGGGTGTACCCTGCCTCTCGCCCCAAGACAGCTGGGATAGGCTCCAGCGCCCCCCGCGACCCTGAAAAGGATAAGCGGCTGAGAATGGATGGATGGATGAATATATGAATCTTTAGAAAGTTTTTGGTTCCTCCCTTCAAGAGTCACCAGAGCGGCTCATCTTCCTCCATCTCACCCCATCCCTAGCATCCATTCTGGTCACTTCCAGTGAAAATTTGAGTTTCTTTTTTTCAGTACCACCATCTCCAATCCATACATCATAGATGGTCTCACTACCATCATGTAAACCTTCCCTTTTTCTCTTGCTGCTTTCCTTCTGTCACAAATCACCCCTGACACTCGTCTCCACCCTTCCTGTACTCTCGTCTTTACCTCTCTCGTGCACTGTCCGTTGCTTCAGAAGGTTGATTCCAGGTATTCAAACTCCTCTACCCCTTCTCCATTCCATAAGTATTCTGTCTTGCTTCTGACTTTCATTCTTCTTTTCTCCAGAGCATACGCTTACCTCTGAAGCTTCGCTTCCACCTGCTACCTACTCTAACTACAGATCACTATTGCCATCTGTAAAGACCATAGTGCACAGTCTTCCTTCCCGACAACCTCTGTTAACCTATTCATCACTAATGGAAACAAGTAAGGACTCACAGCAGATCCCTGATGTAATCCCACCCCTGACAATGTGTATTTATATCAAACTTATCATTTCTAACTAATGAATGTTCAGGTGCTGTCTGTCACCTGTTGCAGAAAGTCTACTATCTTCTGTCTGTAAAGCTGACAATTCAAAACAACTAGGTGGATATTGTGTCAAACTTGAGGTGTGCTTGTGTGTGTCTGTATTGTGTCTTTGCACACATCAGTGTTTGTCTGATTGATTTGCTGCTCATGTTGTTCTCACCCCACGTTCCACAGAGGGGGTTCCCATGCTCTCAAACAAAGCAATGTTTACTTAAATTACTGTACACACACCAGCAGAAGCAAAACATACAAAGAGTGATAACAGGCTTAAAATATGAGCTAGAGAAGTAAGGAGACAGTCATTGCAAACAAAATCACAGAGGAAAATAATGGTTAAGTAATGTCTTCACAGCCACTCTTCCACTGAGACCCTTTCTGATAAGGCTTCAGTGGACAGTAGGTGAAACAAATGAAGTGAACTATTTCACCAATTTCTTCAATTTTTTTTTAAGGACTCACTAAATACCAAGATATGCCCAATTTTGGGGCTAATAGACCTTTGAGAATTGTTTGTTATTTCACCTTATGAAACCACTCTGGCCTATGCCACACTGCATACTGTGAAAAGTATTACTGTTTATTTTATCATTGTTAGTTAATCAGCGTGTTTGCTATTATTATTATTATTATGCCTCAGTTTTACCAAAGTAAGACACTGGAAAGTAATTAACACTGGAAATACTCAAAGTCATTATAAATTTATAATAAATGCTAATAAATACTGGAGTATTATAAAAGATTAGCACTATAGGACACTTTATTCTAGTTTCCATATAATGGCCCAGTTGCTTAGAAGTAGTGTATTTATCTCACAACATGCACAGTGTTCAGAGCACAAGTGAGTGACAAGTATCTGCAGTAAAGAGGTGATTGATTTGTGTTTGCGTTATGCTTTAACACCAGATGTGGAACCCATCCAACAAGACTAACACCTGAGCTCATCGGATGGTGACCATGGTGACCATGGTGACCATTTTGACAAGTAGTATGATGTTCAAGTCTGGCGGGTCAGTGTGACCTAGCTAAAAGTAACAAACCACAAACTAGAGAGCACCATTTTAATGGAGTTGAACACCTGCCAGAATGGAGTCGGGAGGGGGGGGGGGCACAGTAGGCCATTCTCTATAAATTAAGACACCCCCCCCTCCTACCGCCCGGTGTGTCTGTCTTTAATAGGGTTTGATTTTGTTTGTCTACCGTTTGCATCCCCGGGGGCATTTTTGTCTCTTTTTTTTTTGTCTGAGCTTTGTGTTTATTGGAACTGCTTTTCGATAAACTCTTTTATGCAATTTAAACTTGAATCTCTGGTGGTTTTTGTGTATTTTCTGACTACATTCGTATTAGTTTAAGAGTTTGGTTTAGAGAGTAAATTTGATCTTCACCTCCAATTTTTGAAACAACAGAACAGCCTTGTTGGTGTCTATCAAACCGTTACAGTTTTTCTCTTGGATTCAACTAAAGAAATGGATTAAAATGATGTGTTTTTGGCACAGACTGCTCGTAACAAAGTGCCTAAAGATACAATTTTTAATTGGTTCTATGCTACAGTTGTCTGGTATGGATAGAAAAATTACTGGTTCATCTCTTGAGTTAGGAGTCTTTTTATGCTTGAATGATTC
>VURO01011960.1:59381-72796 GCA_015108175.1 Pelvicachromis taeniatus
TGAAAAATACAAAAAAACTGTTTCATTTTAAGGAGTCAAAGGACAAAATGGTTGGGAACCACAGATTCAGAGCAAAAACAAACACTGAAATGTTAATTTTGCAAGTTTCTTTCTCTTTCTCTGCTGTGAGATGAGTGTGACAGTGGGTGTGGTGGAATGTGGAAAAGTTACATTTTGTTATTGTTTGTTTTGATACAGCGAGGAGTATGAAAGTGAACATCGCAACACACCACTGCATTCATGTCCTAAGCTGATTTGTAATTCATTCTCTAGGCAGACCTTAAATTGACCTTGGATTAACGAGAAAAACAATAGAATATACATAAATGGACAAACAGAGCACAAGTTAACAAGCAGATTATTCATGACTGCATTGTTGATCCCTCTTTAGAAACTGTTTCAGTGAAGTTATGTGCCACATGCTGAACGCCCAAACTGAAAAAAGCTTTTTATCCAAATGAGGATTTAAATAATGGTGCACCTGGGAAGTCTGATTATCTCATTACTTATAAATGAAAGTAAGAAAAAAATATCAGTAAAATGATCAAAAATTGTCTTTTTTAATTCTTTAAGTAATTTAATGGCAATTTTATATTTTAACCAAATATTCAACTGCTCAGTTGCGTTTCACAGTAAGAGGCTTGATCGTGCCAGATGTTGCTTATGAACACTTAAACGTGAAAACTCAAATAGTGCATAACATTATTTGTAACATGAAGTGGCAGACAGGTAGATCAATGCAGTCTATCAAGTCTAAGTCTATGTGAGTTTGCTTTTACAAGCTTACTCATCATTTTAGCATGATTTCCAAGTATACTTTGAGAACTTTAGCTGTGTACAGATTTGAAATCGTGCTCCTCGTGCATGGCACTAGAGATAGGTTTGCTACTAATGATCACTTTCACTAAACCCCCTTCTCTGTAATAAACAGTCATTTGCAGCGTGCTCTTTCTGCAGGCTCATCAGAATCCCAGCTGCCCTGCAGGAGTGATGCTGATCAAGCTCAGCAGTCACCAGGTGGCAAGATCTACATCCCCTATGAGTCTGCTGAACTCTGCATTGCTCAGGTAAAACAACGTGGATCATCACAGGACAGTGGTGCAGACCAGTGTAGTTTTATTTAAAGTAGAACCAGTTTTACACTAGTGGAGGTATCACAGATGAATATGTTAGAGGGACAGCTCAGGTTGGATGATTCAGGGACAAAGTAAGAAGGGAGATAATTGGTTGGTTTTAACTTGCAGATGGAAACAGATGACCTGCTGGGGCGACTCCAATGTGAAATAGCAAGAAGAAGAAAAACAAAGAATTAACAGCCTAATCTCAATCAGCCTATGATGCATGTTAGCGTGGTCAAATCAGATAAAGTAGCTTATTCTTCTTTCTCAGTGGACAATAAAGATTTCAGACCTTTTACTTAATGCTTTGCCTGGTTGCAGGCATGCAGACACACAATGAAGACACTGTGAGACACTGCTGTTTTTGCTCTCACACACACTCACATGGCTGCCTTGATACTGCCACTGTTGCCCTCGAAGGCATTTGATCAGGATCGTGATATCAGGGTGCATTTTTGTGTCTATCTGATGTCTGTTCGTGACTGTGTGCTGTAAAAACAGATAGCCAAGGACATGGAAACCATGAGTAAAAGGCACCTGGAAATGGTCCAGGAGCTGGAAGAGAACTTCCAGATGACAGTGCGGGAGAACCAGGTGATAATGTGTGTGAGTGTCTGTGTGAGGGACTCTACTAAAACAAAACAGTGCTGCCACAGTCCTTTCTTATCAGGACTGGACTGTGCAGAAGATCAGATCTCACTACCAGAACAAGTTAAATGCTCTGCGGAAAATCCTGGATGTCTACCAGGAGAAGGTGAAGAAGAAGAAAGCCGATTGGGAGGCCAAAGTTGTGGTCAGAGTCTTTCATTATTCAGTCCTTCTCCTATTTATCATACTTGTTCTCTTCTATTAGTTTAATGTTGCTCATTTTACTGCACATTTGTTATGGTGAATTTCCACTTTTAATTTTTCCAGTTCATGTTCCTTGTAATCCACATCTGAAATATTGAGTGGCCCAATGCATATTTACATGCATTTGTGGTCCTGTTTCCTGCAGAGCTTGAAAGCTCAAAACGAGCTGTTGCTGAAGGAGCAGAGAGCTGAGAGGAAGAGGAGCGTGGAAGAGGCCCTGCAGTGGCACAAAGAAAAGGTTGCAGACTTCATGACCTCTTACATCAGTCATCTATCTTCTGAATGAGAGCACACTCTTGTGGCTATATTTGAGAAGAACACTGAGTGTATTTTAACATTATAATCACATAGATTTTCTTCTTTTCTTTCAATTAGAGCAAAATGCTGGAACTTTTCTCCAACAGGCTCGATGTCCTGCACAGCCATCAGGCCTCCAGTGAGTTTAGCTGCCATGATGTTAAAGTCGATGAAACAACCAATTTTTGTGCCTGACAAATTATTCATACCATTTTGCATTGAGCAGCATTGCAGGAGCTACAGATGGCCCGACAAGAAATAGGAAAAGTCCAAGAAATGCTGGTGGTCTCCACACAGGAGCAGCAGGAAACCACAGGGGAGGGTGAAAACCTGGAGATTGAAGGACTGTCACCACAGCAACAGACAGGGGTGGGTTGGAATTAGTTCTTGTGACAGCTTGTTGTTCAAATAAAGGATGAAGGAGTTAAAACAACAACAAAAGAAAAAAACAAGGAAAGGACAATAAGAAGAAAAGATTAAAGTGTTGTTTTTTCTGTTTTGTTTTGATTTATTTCTGGTGGACCCACCCCCTGAAGGACTGCAGTGATTCTGATCAACCACTGGAGGGGGCTAAAGCTCGCCTAGAGGAGCTAAAGGAGAGCCTGTACCAGAGGGAGAGGGAGATCACTGAACTGCTGGAGGCAGAGAGGAGCCCCATCCCTCCGGTGCCTCAGCCACCCTGCAGTGTTCTGCTTTCCACCGTCATACACAAGGTGCTGCTCGCACATTAGTTAATATTAAACTATGTGTAAAACCAACTGCCAGCTACAAAACCAATGCAAAATCATCTCTTTTCCTCCCCAATTTATTTAGGCTGTTGCATTGATTTCTGTTTATTTAGGCCCATGAAATCTGCAGTGCAGTGCCCGAGACCAGAGCTCTGTTAGACCAGATGATTGAGGACAATCGGGTTGCTCTGGCCGAAGCCAGAAACAAACTTGTCCAACTCAAGAATGTTCAAGAAGAAAGCAATGACAGAGAGGATGCCACTGACCAGCAGGGGTTAGAAAATGAAAAAAGGGAAAAAACAAAACATGTAGTTTTGTAATGGTTGCAATAACTGCTTGATATTAAAATATCAGGTTAAATTAAGGCACACTTTACTTTTAAAATTTTCCTCTGTTTCACAGGTCAGACAAATACAAGTCAAATCTGTCTCTATTGCAAGAAACAGTGAGGGAATTTGAGGTCTGTCAAATCGCTTTAGGCTCCATTAAAAACGGAGAGAGCCCCGTGATGAATGGTAAATATATCTTATGTTTCCTGAATATGTTGGCTCCAGCCAGTAATGGTAAATGAATTCATATAGTCACATCACATACATTCTTCACTTCTTTTATATAACAAAATTGACCTCTTATTTCTCTCTTATTGTCATGATATATTAGTAACAGTCTTTTACACATCACTCTTGTATCTTCCATCTCTGCTCAGACTGTGCAGTTTCAGAACTGGAGGATATTCTGGGTCAGGAGGCAAGCCAAACCACGGGTGGAGTTAAGAGTGCCGGTCAGCAGCTTCTAATGCTGCAGGATCAGGTTAGTTTTTTACCACATGGGTAAATGTCTCAGGTCAGATCGGCCTGTCCAAACACTACAGAAACCACAGTGAGAGGCATTAATCTGTCTACGATGAGCTTTTACAGACACATGCTGCTTATTTATATTATAAATCAACAATCCATCAGGGTAAAGCAGCCCCATGATAAATGCATGATTTTATTTAATGCATTCCTCTCTATCATCATGTTTTTTCAAGCTGAAGCAAGAAAAAGAAGAGAAAAAGAAAATAGTTGAGAACTACACTTCAGAAAGGACACTGAGAAAAAAATATTACAATATGGTCGAAGACATGAAAGGTATGCATGTGTGTCTCTAGTGTACATAGTGCATTTTAGTTTAGACCTGACTAAACTGAAATGAAAAACAACTTGTTTCTTCAGGTAAAATTAGGGTGTTTTGTCGGATTCGCCCCGTGAGCCGAGCTGAAGCTGCGCAGGGTGGGGCCGTTGTTGTGGAAAAAATAGACGAATACTCTGTCACCGTAGAAACCCCTCGTGGCCCAAGGGAGTTTCAGTTTGACAAGGTGTTCAGTGCTGAAGCCTCTCAGGAAGACTTGTTTCATGACACCAGCAGGTGAGTGGCCCAGGCCCTGTTTATTCACCGATGTAACATAACAGACACAGGGAGTCCCAAATCTGTATCATAGCAACCGCTGTGAATGTAAAAAGCAGCTTCTACTATTTTAAGGTACCAGCTCAGCCTAACCAAAGCTATAACGTGTGCTGCATGGAGGCACTCAAGCATGGGTTAAATTGGGATTTGTGATGAGTGGGAGCTCTTCGCAGTTAGAGAAAGTTCCTCCATTGCCAGTACACAGACGACAGCTGATGCTGCATTCACTCATGCTGCTGTGCCACCTCTGTGGTCTGTTTCTCTCAGTTTGGGATTCTGCTGCTGTGCAATGTTATAACTATCTAGTATAATGTTAAAAGGGAGCAAATTATGTTCAAAAGCAGATTTCAAGAGTTGATGAAAAAGTAAAAACAGTGAAACCTAATTTATGATACCGCTTGCTCCTGAGGTAACTTAATATCAAGCCTTTCATATATTTTGATGCTTGATCAGAACGCTTTGGTGAGAAAATGTTTTTTTTCCACAGGCTAATCCAGTTAGCCATAGACGGTTACAACGTTTGTGTCTTTGCTTATGGCCAGACGGGCTCTGGGAAGACCTTCACTATGGTTGGGGACAAGGAACAGAAGAATCCTGGGATCATCCCGAGAGCTTTCAATGCCATGTTTGATATCATGCGCGACAACAGCTCTAAATTCAACTTCAAGGTAGCAGACATTATTTCACCAGCATATAAACAAACCATGTCTGAAGGAGAAAAGACGTTGCTTCCCTTTGTTACTCTGTTCCTGCTTACTGTGCTCCCTTTTAGGTTTCAGCCTATATGCTGGAGCTCTACAATGACAGGCTGCAGGACCTCTTTGCGAGCCAGGCTGGTGAGGCCCATGCACACACTCAATCTCATGGCCAGGCCAGGCGGGTGGAGATCAAGAGGAACAGAAAGGGGGTTGTGTTCGCCCAAGGAGCAGAGACAAAAGAAGCTTCCAGTGCCCAGGAGCTCTACGCTCTGTTCCAGCAGGCCTGCGCAAACCGACACATCTCTGCCACCAGTGAGCTCTCGATGCCGTGCAAAAGCCACTGGGTTCAAACAGGGTCCTGCTAATTGGTTTGGATTAATCATGTTAGTTACAGTTAGTGCAGTGGGGTGGCATTTAGGTACATCATTACAGATCTGGGTTGAGCAACAAAACCCTGATGCTAAATCTTTTTTAAATATAGAATCTGAAGACTGATTATTAATCAACATCTTCTGAAGTTACACTTCTTAAAATACCAGAAATATATAAAAATTCATCTTTCTTTGTTGTGTTGGATTTTTGTCGTGGATATTTCTTAAGAGATGAATGTGGAGAGTTCCCGCTCTCATCTTATTGTCGGCATCATGGTGGAGAGCAGGAATCTGACAAACGGGAGTGTAAGCAGTGGGAAGCTCAGCCTTGTAGACCTGGCAGGCAGTGAGCGAGCAGCCAAAACAGGAGCCAAGGACCACCAGCTGAAGGTCTTCTCCTAACTTATGTTTCATGGGTCAGCGAGGGGTTGAAAGATTTGTCATGACCTCTTTACATTCTTCCCTGTTCTCCTCTGTGCAGGAGGCAAACTCCATTAACAAGTCTCTGAGTGCACTGGGTGACGTGATCTCAGCTTTGTCTGCTGAACTGCCCCATGTGCCATACAGGAATAGCAAACTAACACAGGTAATAGGTTTTAAAAACAAAGGCAGTATTCTAGTTTTTAAATTCTGCACTCCAGCATAGACAAGCAGGTTAACCAAAATGTGTTTCATCTCTCTCAGGTGATGCAGGACTCTTTGGGTGGAAATGCCAAAACTCTCATGATTGTCAACATCTCTCCTTCAGGATACAATCTTGATGAGACGCTCACATCTCTGATGTAACAGAGAAAATCCCCAGTGTTTTATTGTATTTTAGTACTAAAAAACTCAACAGAATAACACCTGAACTCTCTGAACTTTGCAGTTACGCAACAAGAGTGAAGGCCATAACCAACAACGCTCAGAGAAATGTGGAAAGCAAAGAGATTGCCCAGCTGAAAGAGGTGCATGCCACTTTCACGGCCACCCATTCAAATATATACATTTCTATTTAGAATGAAACCGTAAAATAATGGGAATTAATTTTTTTTCCAGGTGATCATGAAACTGAGATCTGGGCAGAGCGTGGAAGAGGAAGATGTCTGAACCGTTCTGCATCGTAATAGTGAATAAAGTTATGAGTCAAAATTGTTGGAGACATTATTCACATATTCATTTAGTCATTACTTAATTCCACAAACGAATGGGTGACATCACAATGCGGTTACTGACAGTTGCTGTGAGGATTGCGTGTGGTTTCTTAATGAATGCTGCCTGCTTAAATGTATTAGAGGCCCCCACAATAAAAGGCTCCGTGTGTAAATGAAGATGTGAATAGAAGTCAGTAGGTCATTCAGTTTGCACGTCTTTGTGTGTGGTAAAGGCTAACCTGTGTGTGGCCAATGAGATCAGTGGCTGTGAATAGACATGCAATAGCACGCACTGATACACCGCTATTGACGAGAGTTATACAGATGAGTTTGTAAAAGGAAAGCTTTACTTCAGAGGTCAGGGGAATTGTAATGTTCAAATCTGCTAATGTATCAGGGAAAATGTGTCCATTTGCACACAAAAATCTATGGAATATAAAACTTCATACTAAATACAGAACTGTGACACAGGTCTCATATGGAAAACACAATATTTATTATTTAATATTTATTTGTAGTTAATATTTATTATTAAAATAATGTATTAAGAAATTAAAATAGGGTTTAAATATTGTCCGTCATTCTACTTTACATTCCTGTAGCTTCGTTTTCTGTAATTAACATATCTATCTATCTAGATAAGATTGCTTTTCTTTTTGGGGGGCATCCTTCTGAGTTAGTCCTCCCCTGCTCACTTCAGAGTCAGCCTCATCATCATCATCCATGAGTCACTCAGCACAGCGTGAAGGTACAGACAGAAAGCCAGTATACATTAGCACATAAGCACAGACACGTAATTATTTTCAGATTGCATGTTTTATACAAAGCCATTGTCTGTAGCTGTTTTATGCAACTCAGTTTCACTCTTTCTATAATTACTAGCTTTAATCACCAGAATCTGTAGGCTATATAAGCTTTTTTTAAAACCATTTTTAACATCTGCTCTACTTTTTGTTTCAAAATTATTACGAACGGTAACATATTGTGCATACAATTTAAACAACAACAGGATTCAACTTAGTGGTATTAGTGCTTTGAGATAATGTGAATATTTGCTAATATGTTTGCAGTTTTTATAGAACACAACACAAAGTCTTTCCAAGGAATGTGTTTTCACCTGATATTAATTTACCTCAACATTATGTATATCGGTCAGTTATTTACAATAAGAATAAGTGATTCATCGCGTAGTATTCAGGTGAAACAATTCAGTAAGAGCAGCTGAAGTCTGTGCTTCATAGTTTCCAAAAGAAGGAACTCATTAAATGTTCACCAACAAAAGTTTCACAACAGCTAAAAGTGTCTTGAGCAAAAAAGTTTCTATTTACAAATCTAGTAATGAAATCATTGTGGCTTACCTGCCATGCTACTTTACATCTAGCTTGTGAAAATAGCACTTTACCTCCCGTATATTTTGGGTGCTGTTTCTTATCTTATCTGGGTGTGTGGCAGGTTACAGTGATGGTAAAGAGAAGGACATGCGGTTAATTTGGGGATCAGCCCTGGAGGAGTACTGAGAGTAGATGAGTTAGCTTAACAGGGTGTGAGTTAGAGCTACATTAAGAGATTGAGGGAGAGGAAAGGAATGGAGGACAAAGAGCTGACACGGACATGACAGAGGTGAGAAGAAGAAGGGGCGAAAAACGCTGATTAAATAGGGATGAACCCTCCATGAATATAGTTTGAGGCCTGAAGGATTGATCAGTGACACATCTTTATTCCTTAGTTTTAAACTGTGACCAGTAACTTAAGATGTTAACGTGGCAGGCAGATGGACTGAATGCTGTAAATGACCTTATGTTCACTTTGTGTATATTTATCTTTCTATTTGGGCTTTAAACTAAGCACAAAATAGTAATAACTACAATTAATTTATTCCAAAACATCCGCAAGATTATCATTTGAGTTTTCAGAGGGTCTAAAATCTCTGGGAAATGGTAATCCTGTATGGACGTGGTTTCATAGTTAGACCAAAATCAGTGCTGAGATCCAGCTCCTGCCCTGGAACATTTTCAATATGCAGCCCATGAAGAAGCGTGGTGAGAAACACAAACATCTCCAAACGTGCAAATTCATCGCCAAGACAGCGTCTTTTTCCCATGCCGAATATCAGGACCTTCTCTGTCAGCTCTTTGTTCAGGAGTCCACATGGGTTCAAGAAGCGTTGAGGACGAAATGTCTCAGGATCTCCCCAAAGATCACTGGGAAAGTGAAAATCATGAGGATATAAAAACTGTTACAAAAAAATATATATATACTTTTTTAAACCCACACAGTCTTGTAAGATGAAAAGAAAGAGGCAAAGTGGATTTCAACTGCTTTCGGCTACTCACGTGTCACGGTTGACTTGATACTGGTTAATGAAGACACATGTGTCTTTGGGAATGAAGTACCCATTAAATGTGATGTCCCTCGTGGTACTGGAGAGGAAAACAAAATCCGAGGAAAGTGTTAAAAATAATCTACATGCTGAAAAAGACAAAACAAGTTTACTGCTATCAAAACTTTAGGCCTTACCGGTGTGGTATGGTAAAAGGGACATATGAAGCATGACGAAACACTTCGTATATGAACGCCTCCGTGAAAGGCATCTTGGCCTTATCGGAAAATCTGGGCAGCTGGGGTTTGCCAATATGCTCATCTTAAAAAAAGAAATATAATAAAACATAATCTGCATCTCAACGTTCGGGTCTAAAAAAATGTGACATAAAAAATGTATGCACATGTACGTCACAAATAATTACAATTTAAAATTTGCTGATACTTTAGATTACAAATATTGCTCCACTGATAAGGCTTCCCATACTGGTTGATCTACTGTAAACAACAGAATAAAAGCTTCTTAATTAAATTACATTTAAGAGATGAAAAGGGGAATAATGTCAGACTATGTCTGTTCACTGCCTTGCGTGTCAGCGCCTTTGTGTCTCTCGGGAACTCTCTAACCCCTCTCCTGTTCTGATTCATCCTGCCTCCTCTTAGTTCCCCCTCTCTCTCTCTCTCTCTTGCTCGCTTCATCTCGCTCTCTGTGAAAATACAACGTGCCTCAGAACAGACAGCACCAGTTCTCTGAGCCCACTTCAAAAAGCGTCAGCAAATTGGACTGATCTTTTGTGAGTTTCTCTGGTGGCCTTCGGATTCTGTCTCTCCAGAAAGCGTTTTCCCGTTGGCTGTTGTTCAGTCTTTTTAATAAGGATTCTGCCTGATACTGCAGATATCACAGACGGCTCCATGCTCCTGCTAATGAGAGGTGCATTTCCACCCGTTTCTTGTAAACTGTGTGAATCCCATTTGTGGTGAATATTTTAATAGATAAGAACTACATTTATCATTGACCTATGCTCATCAGTGTTGTGGGACTCAAAATGATTAAGGAGTAACCTCTTATTTTTGGTCTATGAGAAACAGAATGATTAGTTCACTTAGATGAGTCAGTCATCAGAGCAGGCACAAGAGAGGACTTTCCTATTTAGCAAACCATGAATTCTCTGTAAGCACTGGCAGTGAATTTGCCAGTTTCTAACAATGAGTGACTTCAGTGCACACACAAAAAGAACACCATATGAGTTTGTTCTATTGGAGCATAAGGCACCACCTATTTCCTGGTGTATTTTATCCTGGATGTCAGGAAACTTGATGAGGTACAACAGGCTCCACTGCAAACCAGCGATGATGGTGTCAAATCCTTTGGAAAACCACAAAAAAAAGAGGGAAAATTCATTATCATCGTTAGGATCTATTACTGGCGTTACAAGCATAATAGCATCATAATGTAAAATTTGTAGTTTGCCTAACCTGCTCCAAAGATGTCTATGACAGTGTGAATGATCTGGTCATTAGAGAGCATCGAAGTATCCTTGCTTTCTTCTCTTGCTTCACAAAGTGCAATTAGAGCATCTGTAATGTCCCGGATACGGTTCTGGAAACACAGAAAACTTTACTCCGTCTAACATCAGTGTTGCTTTCACTGCTCAAATATAAAGTTATCTACTTTAACTGGTAGCTTGTTTTAAACTTTAAAAGTAATAATTAGGGAAGGGACAGTAATCAATTGTGGTAAGACGCGTGTCTTCCAGTAGGGTTGCTAATTCTTAATTAGAGTGCGTGCGAACATTTTAGCCATCTCTGCACAAGAACAAAAAAGGTCCATCCCATGGAAACTTGTTTGTTATTTTTTTGGCTACAGTTTCACTCATAGCTACCAATGTATGAGTTCAATGTCAGATTAAAGAGCTGAGATGCAAATTAGTGGTACAGATCTAAAGAAAACAATGCCAACAAACACATTATTCACAACATATGGCTGTGGTGACATTTATTTAAGGTCATTGTGCAAAAGAAGAACTTAAGTTAATATTTAAAGAAAATACTGATTTGATAGTAATAAATTGTAATATTCACAAAGCATTAAGAAGCCTAGTTGTTGATAATTATGAAACTGAAGTCCTTAAGCGTTCATGTGTAAAAATGAAATAAACAGTGCTGACTATATGACACGGATTGTACTGTAGTGATTCACCACTGACCTTTCATTTTTCCTCATTTAAACTAAACTGCCTACATGTGAGTCTGCATACTTTATTACCTTATCAAAGGTGTCAACATGCTCCTCAATGTTCCGCTCCATGAATCTGTTCATCCTGCGAACGTACTGGACTATCTTTCTCAGAGATGGACTCGGAAAGTAGCGAAACATGGGGAAGAAATCAGCCAGGTTCCCAGCTGCAAAGCGCTTCAGGACCTCATTGTTGACATCAACAATAGTAAGAAACTCCTTATCACTGTAGTCATACCTTTTCCCAAAACAGAGTGCACAGACGACATTTGCCACTGAGGTTACCAAGGTCGTTGCTGGGTCTATACCTATTGTACTATGAGCCGATTCCTCTTTAGCAGCTTTGTCTCGAATCACCTGCACCATCCCTGCAGCCTCTGCACATATGTGCTCCTCTAAGAGGCAGGTGGCATCAAAACCTCTTGGCTCAGCCTGGGAGAAAGACCTGAGGGCATTCTTACACAGCTTCTTATGGAGCAGCCACACAGGCCCATAGTTCTCATTGAAAGTCATGCTGGTCCCATTGGCTATAGCAGAGAAGATGAAAAGGTCAGGTCTCCCCGCAAAAGCTTCCCCGTGTCGAACCAGAGCCTGCCTGATTGTGTTGTACCCACTCAGAACGACAACAGTCAAAGAGCCAAGGCGGAGCTGGATTCAAGACACAAACAAATAAATTAACTCATGCTCAGTGTTCATCTGAAATTAATAATACAAAAACTATATGTAACTATTTGTACCTTGAAGATGTCTCCATACTGAAGCCTCAACCCAGTTAGAGAGAGATGAATCTGCTCCCCAACCTGGAGCAGATTCCCGACAATGGGCCATGGTTTAGGGCCAGGAGGTGGGGGGTATTTTGTGTGGTCCAGCTGGGTGTCATGATGGAAGTGAAAGAAGGATCTCTTACTCTTTCGACCCCAGATAACCATCAGGAGGAGGGTTAAAAGACAGAGTGCAACAGTTACACTAGATAGAGAGCCACAAGAGTTCTCCTTGATTGGCAGAATCCCAAACAGCAGCAGCCTCATGTTGCAAGTACAGATGCTGAGAAATACAAGAGAGAAAGGTAAAGGTGAAGAACAAAACATTTTTATCCTTGAAAGGGGGAAATCAGATCCTCATTAAAATAAAATTTAAAAATGTGCCTCATACGGTGTGCTGTAAAAACCAAACAAGGAAAGAATATTAAAAAACAAAGAAATGATAAGAAAGGTATACAGTAAGATAAACTCACCATACAGTGCCCTCTGTAACTATGGTGTAGAAAAAAAAAATAAGAGCTCAATTTAGACAGCAGAGAGCAGACACCAAAATATTCAGCAGTCAGAGGTTTGAGGTCTGACCCTTGGGAACTTGTGATGAGAGTGGCTTGCAGTATGGGACGTCCCACGCAGCAACAGCAGCCAGGCCCCCCGCAGAGGGAGCTGCCGCCCATTCACAAAAGAGAGGCACACATGGTGAGAAACTTGGCTCAGGATTTTGGATGAGTCCGACTGAGCCACCCGGAGGACTGCATCAGCCCATTTAACCACAGACTGGAACCTTACACAGCATGGGCTCCTTCTCACCACTTCTTACCCTGACTACCAAAGGTACATTGTAAATGGTTTTTATATAACACATTTCCTACTCTACTGGAGCAGCCAAAGCACTTCATACATGGAGGCTGTTTGATGTAATACTGCACTACCACTTCAGTTAATATCTGACTACTTATGTCCACCAATTACAAATTATTGTATGCTAAGCCATGCTAAGCTTAGTTCTCTCTTGATGTTTTAGGCTGTAGACTGGAAAAAATAAAACTGCCACACTAAGCGGAAAAGCTTCAGCTATTAATTTTGAACCTCCCCACACTTGTAAGAGGACAAATTAAGGCCCCACTGCCTCCGGACTGATTATCTATACATAACAAGATGACATCATTACCAAGGAGTCACCAGGATGAGGACAGAAAAGCCGTGTAATGGGTGAATGCCCTGAAAGCAGAGAGATGGATTTCAACCCTGCTAAAAGGATCCCATACCTGACCCATGTCAACAGATCATCATTCACTTACAAGTGGAATAAACTTGAAATTTAGGCTCCCCTGCGTGTTCCTGTCTGATAGGAAATAAGGACTGCAACACAGAAGCATTGAGCGACACAGCTTAAGCAGGGGAAATGACTGTGTCCCACCCTGCTTGCTTATGTGTTGCCTGCAGAGCATACTGAACC
>VURO01011968.1:1925-16901 GCA_015108175.1 Pelvicachromis taeniatus
TTTTTCAATTTTTTTCCCCCCCCCCCCCCTGTATCTCAGTGTTTGACAGAAACAAAACATTTCATTCTTTAGATTTATGATGTAATTTTATGACAGATAAAACTGTGCCAACAGTGGAATAATCAGACTGGATGTTTATCTAACGAAAAAAAAAAAATGTCAGGAAGAATAAAGTTTCGATCGATTTGATCGCTCTGCTTGCTGTTTACTATTCACCCAGGCTGTTCAATGATCACGTGTGAGAGTTTATTATGGACAAAGTTTATTGTAGCATTGTTCCTTTGATACTGCTGCAGTAAATACACAAGTGTCTTTGACCATTGAATCTGAAAACTTTGTTTTTCTTTTCTTTTTCATTTTATTGAGTTACTCGATCATGTACTCATTATCATATAATCCTGTCTGGAAACTGAGCTCTAAAATATGCAAAAAGATAGTTGAAATTTGAAATGTAATATTCATGAAGATTGCATATGCTGGGTTTGTCCTCTGTTCCAGCTGACCAGAAAACAAAGATCTAGTTCCCATGTGGGGGAAATTGAGAGAAAAGAGAACAAAATCAGTGTTAATCATATGCCCACTTTGCCTTTTGGTCCTTTTCCACCTCTGCTGTTTTGTTCTTCTGCTTGAGGCATTTGCTGAACAAGCAGCTTTCCATCTGCCAATTTCTTTACTGTTCTAAAGTCTAAATGCTTCAAAGCAAATGCTTTCATGAGATAATTCCCAGAGTAAAGATTTAATTAAGTGTGGTCGGCTTGTTTGAATGAATCGTCTGTTCGTCAGCGCAGTGCAATAAAATTAAACCACCATGTTTGAACCATTCATTCCAGCCAACTTGATCATTCAGCGTCTTTCTTTTGTTTGTTGGTTTTGTGGGTCTAAACGTTGTAAGTGTTTAATTGTGTTTATACTTGATACTTGGGTCCATGTGACTTTGCGCTTCACATGGGTAAACTTGCTGGGTGAGAGAAGCACTTGTACTGGTACTTTATTTTTCTTTTTTTTAAGGAACAGTGAGAGGTAATGGACCTGAAACTGAGTTTTTGAAAGAGCAAAGCCAAAAGTATAGGCTCCACAAAAGTACACTCCTGTGAGGATGTTCTTCATTGCTATTCCATGACAATTTGTACTGCGTTTGCAGCGTTTCACCACTGTCATTTGGACTAGCGCTCCCTATACTATTATGGAAATCCATCATTGAAAGTTTTTTAAAACTTTGTTCCGATGCCTTACACGTAAACATGGCTGCAATAGCTTCCAACAGCAGCTACCAACAAACAGCTGGAAATTACACAAGTAGTGATTGGTTTGTCAGTTACACAATGAAAGCAGTATGACATACGACAGAGGGCATGCAGCCTCCAAAGAATTTTCACCATGCTGAGCTAAGAATAGAAAATAATTCCCATAAATTGGTTTCTGAGGAAAACTGAGGTTTTATCGAAACCTTTCATACAGAACAAGTGGAGCTCAAAGAGCAAAGTAAACAAGGGATTTTATGATTGCATTGAAGATACACAGACATAAAAATCCTGCCACTATTCACTCTGTGATACATGTGACTTGAGAGACCGGGGGAATTTTCATTTACCTGCAACTGAAACATGTATTTACCTTCTTTGTTCTGGAAGGATGTCGGTATGATTGCTTCCCCACTGACCTTATTATAAAGGGTGAGAATCATAGCGAGTGAGATGGAAGAGGTAGAAAAAAGAAATGGGTCGACTGCATTCTTCTCTGCAGGTTCTCCGTCAGGCAGACACAAGAGCGGTGATGTGACTAATGCTGTAAATGTGCTGGCGTGCTTGCAATATGGGCTTTTTTTGAGCGAGCCAAGCCAATCAGTGCTTTGCTGCCTGTCTCCTCACCTGCACATTTCAAAGATTCGTTGTGAGAAGTAATTTAAACTTTTTGTCTCACTTGGTTTTTCTTTATTGCTTAGTGTGATAGAAATAGTACAAGACAGCGAGAAAAATCCATGTGACGTTGGTGGAGATATTAAATGAGATAGCAGAAAAGGCTGGTTTTACAATTATGAGTAAAATGTTTAAATTTGATTGGTCGGTTTCAGCTGGCCAAAGTTTGTGGAACAGCTTATAGACCAACTTATAGACCAGTACCAAAATGTGCATATGTATTCAGTTCACTTTATTAGGTTTGTTGGA
The DNA here is from genome assembly GCA_015108175.1 of Pelvicachromis taeniatus. Classification (NCBI taxonomy): domain Eukaryota; kingdom Metazoa; phylum Chordata; class Actinopteri; order Cichliformes; family Cichlidae; genus Pelvicachromis; species Pelvicachromis taeniatus. The sequence continues at coordinate 4,091 of VURO01011968.1, forward strand.
TCCCATTTTGCCTTCAGGACTACCTTAATTGTTCATGGCATAGATTCAACAAGATGCTGGAAGTTTTCTTGTCACATCACGCAAGAAAAGGACAGTGAAGTAAATCTCACAGAGCTGCAGTGTTTAAATGATGCTTAGTTGGTACTACAGTACCCAAAGTGTGCCAACAACATTTCTTCCAGACCTTTACACCACCACAAGCTTGATCCACCAATACAATCAGGATGGATCCATGCTTTCATGTTGCTTACTTTAAATTCTCACCCTATTATCTGAGAAATCGAGATTCACGTCTTTCCAGGTGACTGATGTCCAGTTTTTCGCTAGCCTGTGTGAATTTATAGCTTCAGCTTCCTGCTCTTTGATGAAGAATGGTCTGCTGCTGTACTAGCCCATCTACTTCAAAGTTCAGCATGTTGTGCACTCAGACACGGTCTTCTACATACGTTGGATTGTAACAAATGATTACTGTTACATTTCAGTTAGCTTGAAGCAATCTGGCCATTCGCAAATTATATTTTAAAATGTTTAAAACAACGCAATTTGACCTAGAGAACCACTGCTCACTGGATATGTTCTTTCGTGTGGATGATTCTCTAAACCCTAGACGTGGTAATTTGAAATAGACCAGCATATCTGGCACCAACAATCGTTTCACATTGAAAGTCACTTAAATCACCTTTCTTTCCAATTCTGATGCTAGGTTTAAACTTCTGCAGGTTCTTTGTATCTACACTGCTAAATGCATTTGAAAAGTTAGAAAGTGTACCTAGTAAAGTGGCCAGTGAGTGTTTATGTCAGTAATGCAGATGTTAATCTTGTAAGTCACTGCATAAATGTTCTTTTTCTATTTGTTTATACAGTTTGTTATGTTTAAATCCTAAGCCATGCATCTACTACGTTATCGAGTTAGGCTATATTTTAAAAAGTATTGTTAAATTCATGTAACCCATCTGTATTAACCCATTAATTGTGAAATGATTGATAATTAAACTTAAATAAATACTTAATATTTGCTCATAGTAATCTTACTGGTATTGTTTTTATAGTTTGCATTTTACTGTTGTTGACCATTACTCATATCATAAATGGGCACATGGTGTCCTTTGAAATTGGTGCCGTGGCACATGTATCGAGGCAGTAGTGCTGCTAGTCTCACTCCCAACTCATCACATTTTAACCCAACCTTGTTACATTTTCCTTACCCCAAGCAAGGACATTTGGTGCCTTAACACTGCTAGTAAAAGTGAAAGAAAGCAAGCGGAAACTGCTAACTCACCTGCCCAAAACATACTTTCAGCTAAACTGTATAATAGCCATTGAACTAATGTTTATAATAATTAACTACACATTCTTTTTAACCATTTGCAAACTTTTAAAATGCTGCTTCCAACTTTACAAACCAGCTACTATGCAGCTAATTAACACAATCATGTTTTTGTTTTAAAGTTAATTGAATACGAGGAAAACTTTTAGTAATAATGCTGTTACCAAGGTTAAAAAAACGAAAAGAAAAGAACCTGTAATTACAAAAATATTCCTCTTTTTTTTTTATTTTTGTCCCTTGCAGCTCTGGGCAGTAAAGAATGGACAGCACCCTTCAAATGCTCCTCTCAGTGGCATAATAGCAAGTTTAACACACGCCTCCAGTTTAGCTTGTCCTCACTGTCAGATTGCATTACATCAACCTGTCCAGGCATGTAGAAACTTCCCTATCTGGAAAACATTTGTGCCTTGTCTTTCGGACTGAAGCTTCTGCTTCAAAAGTAACAGCTGACATAGAAAGCAAGCAGTACATGTATCTGAAATTCTGAGACCACAAAAATCACACTAAGGAACAAAACATCTTAACAAGTCTCTGTGTTTCAGCCAAACCTGTCCTGGACCTATTTTCCCAATTCTTCTAAATCATATTTTTTTTGGAATAAGCCAGATTGACAATTTGTAAAATACCTTAAACTTAATTAAAAATTAAGTTTAAACATTTAAAAATTAAATATTTTTAAATGTTTGATGCAATGTTTTTCAGAAGTAGTCTCATTATCCCATAGCAACATTAATTCAAATATGTCAGTGTAATGCAATTTTCTGTATAGTATTTTTTAGATGGATGCACATTCTCTTTTTGAAGCGCATGTCTAGAGCAAAGGAGGAGGGGTCTAAAATGCATTACAATATTAGGTGTGTGCATTTAATTCTGTGTGCCCTTTTAAAGGGGAAGGGCGCTTAGCAGCTGTCTATTTCCAATAGCATTTATTATTTATTCTTCTTTGAGAGCTCTAAAGTGTTTTTGGTGACAGGGGGCAATATCTAAATGGGTTTTTTGAGTGCATGTAACCCCCGTTTTCCCTTTGCACACTTCACAGCATCCTGTCACTGTAGCTTTGTTTAAAAAAGGCCCATTGGTCCCTCAGTGACAATTATTACTCCCTCCATTTACCCCTTGTTAGTGTGTTAGAATCACTGACCACTGAGCTATTTCAAACTCACAAATGGAATACAATAGAAGTCTTCAAGTATTTCTAAAATTGAAAAATAGATGCTATCATAGCAATTTGTGAAAGTAGTATTCCCTTACACCGTGGACATGGTACATTATTCTGCCCTGAACGTATATATCAACTCACACAACTTTACCATAGTCAACACATTAGGAACTAAGCAAATGTTTGATATTTATATTTCTTAAGTAATATGAAACAACATCAATAATAGACTAATTAGTGTCTGCTGTTTCTCAAAAGGGACATCAGATCTGCGCTAATTAGCAATACATCAATTGCCTGTGTGTAATCAGAAGGGTGTCGCATGTTCCAGCAGCCAGCTGTTTGCAGGGTAGAACAGAGTGGTGTGCTGGTAGTTGTATCATACTATTCTATAGACAAAGCCCTGTGCATCTCATTAACATGCATAAGGTGTTCTTACACATGATGCACCAGGTTATGGCAAAAGCGAGACACTTCTTCCTCCCAGTGTCACATGTGGATGGTTGTAAAGGACTGCTTGGCATCAGATTTAAAAGCGCTGGCTAAGCATCAGTTTTCAATGTGCTGGGTTAATGTGGTTAAAAGGGCATATTGCCATTGAAACCCAAACTTCTACTTAATCTAACGCACAGTTTAAAGGTGCCTCGAGCTAACCAAGCAGTTTTTGGTACCTTACCCTGACCAGTGATTCAAAACAAAAACTCAAAGAAAGCGAAACAACGTGCAAAACAAAAAGCCCCAAAATGGGAAACAAGCAAAACGCTCCTACAAATATGTGGCTTATGTTGCCTTATAATTGAAACCACCTTGAGGCAACTGCTGTTGAGATTTGGCACTATATAAATAAAACTGAACTGAATTGATTTTTTTTTTCTTTTGTCGTTGTTGTTTAGTGGTCTCAGAGAAACCCCTTCTTAGTGTGTTACATCCTATCAGGCACAGATAAAAATAAACAATGGAAAATGTGTATGATAATAAATAGCTGCATAAATTACTATCTTATGATTTTTTGTTAATTTTATGACTTTTAAAGTACTGAAATCATGACCAACACCATGCTGGTGATTTAAGGGGCAAACACCAAAGAACACACCATGCAATACCAGTGGCATATGGCATAACAGCAATATTTGGCACAGATTGAGGAAGCATTTTTGGAAATTCATGTTTTTATCTAAGAGCACAGGCGAAGCAGGAGAGGTCATGTTCTCTGCTGAGATTGCACGCGTGGTTTACATTTTGAGTGTTGTATACAGTTGCTTGTCCACAGGGACATCTCTCTCAAAGTGACAAATTGCAGCAATTACTCTGATGAAGTTCAAGGATGACACCATTATGATGATGTAATAATGAGCCCAGCCCACCTGACAGCTTCTAATAGGAAAGTGCCGAAGGACATTTCAGTGATGAATGAGTACCTTGTTGTGTATTGCTTTTTTGTCAAGCTCAACTATAACCTGGATCTAAATAAACCTCCTCATTGTGCTTTGGAATGGGCTGGGCTTTAGAAAACCTATTCCTGGGATGAAAGAACTAGTTCAGTGCAAAATGTAATATCCTGTCAGGAGTTACATTTAGATTTTCAGATTAGATCCTTAACTCATATCTGTTAAATTACATTTGAAGTATTCATATTGTTTAATATCTACCCTTTGATAGTCTAACAGATAGCAGTAATAATACATGGATTTAATAAAGTTGAACACCATAATTACGCATCAGTGTGCTCCATGCCACTGATTATTCTTAATTAATGAAACACATATTTAGAACAATCTTAATAAATGTACTTAAAATTTAGACTACAATCTACTCTATAAAGATCTAACAGGCTTATAAGTTGTAAAATGCAGTATCTATATTGTCGCCAGTAGCGGCAATGCTTTTAACCATATACTTTTTTTCAGTCTGTTTCTCAGTCCAGTTCTGTTTTCATTTGTTGTCTCTTTACTCTAACATAACTGTAAAACCTCTAAAGTGTTAATCTTTCTAAAAAAAATACTATATCAAAACTCCATTAGCCTTAGAGTTTGTGTCAATTATATTAGGGACACTTGAGAACCCCCTGCTGTGTAAGGGCCTGTAGAAACATCTGAGAGTGTGGGCAAGGCGGCTGTTGGCCAACCTCCAGACCCCTCACTGCTACTCTAATGGCCCTGTCGGCCACCTTGCCATCACAGTGCCGTAAAACAATCTCCCAGGGGAGAAGTGGCCACTGTAATAAGACAGAAATGTGTGTAAATGTTCACCAAAAGGAGAGAACCACTGACAGTACATCAAATATAAATGGCCTGTCTACTGCTCAACTAATGTGTTTGTTCATAAGGGAGCGCATTAAGACTGGGATGGCGTATGCAGGATGCTGTGAAGTGCCCGAGGATTTGTTTTCGTAGACGGAGTAATGATTGGACATTGAGGAGATCATGATGCTTTCACTGTGGCCTGCATCAAATTTTAACTTATATTTAAAAACTTAAATGCATATAATTCTAGGACTTCGATCATACCACGCATGTAACATTTAAGGCTTTTCTGCGATGAATGTACAACACTTAATTCTGGACACAACAATTAATAGATGAATGTAAATTTAAAGTACTGTGAGTATGTTGAGTCACCCTCATTTCTCAATATTTTGCTAGGAAAATTGGAAATAGATGCAGTGATTTAATGAAATATGCAAACATAAATGGAAATACAGTATCTAAATCAAAAATAAATGTTGTACAGTCTTAACAAGCTTGTAAGTCAATATTTGGTATGACCACCTTTCTTCTACAGTGACCCCAGTTCTTGCAGTATTTGGTGTATCTTTTCCCTACTCTTTCCTTTCCTAGTTTCTTGGCAGCCACCCTTCGTCTGAAACAGCTTCTGATGAGACTTTGGTGAACAGTAGATTGTTCATTGCTGGATTCCTTCCTATTTCTTATGGACTTTTAGATACTGTTTATGTGCTATAGGTAGTTTTTTAGGCCTGCAATTTCTTCTAGTCCAGCTTCCTCAGATTTTTAAAGGATAAAAAGTAGACTATGTTGAACTATGCCATATTTTAAGCTTATACCTTTATAAATAAAAAATTGTATTTTATGACTGTCAAACTTTGTCATCATTGGTACTTTTTTTAATTAAATTCAGTTAAAAAACTGGGGGAAATTGTGCATTTTTGACAGGGTGCTAGTTAAAAGGGTCTAAGGATAAAATTTAAAATTGGTGCTTTGCTAAATTGTCTGTTAGTTGCTTGTATGTGATACACATAACAGAAAACCTAGCCAAGAACTCAATTTAGGTGTAATAAAATGCACCTACTTGTGCTCTTTTTATAGATGCAAATAAATAACTGTAATTTGGCATCTTAATCAAAAATGATAATATGAATTAGTGTAACATAATTTCTGAATTTGTTTTTACCAGAGAATTTGTGGATAACAACAATAATTACATTTTAGGATTTAAAAAAATATAAATTAAGGAGCTTGCACCTACCAGTTGAGTAACTATCACAGCAACATAACAAATATGTTTGTTAATTTCCCCAAAATTAATTGTAAATTAGAACAGCTATGGCAAATGATAAATGGGGGGTGAAGACTTGGGTACAATATGATATATAGCACCACGTGAAAACATAGGTCACCTCAGGATGGTGCATAATAAAAAAGTTTTATTACAGAGAAAAACCCATCATTCCCCCCATAGCAAGGACATCAGTTCTTCAGCTGCATAGTAAAGGGAAATGGGAACTGGAAAAATAAACTCAGCAATTTATTGCGAAACATAAGAGTAATTTGATTGAAAGAGTATTTTTGTTTGTTTGTGTGTCTTGTTTAATTTATTTAAAAATAAATTAAAGCTCTTCTGGACAGAGATCTCCAATGTTGTTCCTGGGATCTGCTGGAGCCACTCTCCTATCTTGGGCAAGAGATGAAAATAGGGCGCTTTGGGAATGCTACTACGCAAGTAACCCCAGGTGGTAGGATGAGGGACCTATGGAATCTTTGATACCCAACATCCACATTGACGGTGAAAAAACTAGTAGCTCAGTGTTCCAACAGTTGGAAGAAGGGACTGCTCTCACAGCTAGAGATTGACGAGGTACAACACACATGCTATGGCAAGGGGGAGCCAGGATGACAGGTCAGGGGGGAGATAACATCAACCCCACCCGAGATTGGGTACCAAGCCCCAAGTGCGATAGAAGAAGGATTGTTGAGTGCGAGAGGAACTGACCTGAAAAATAGGATCATGGCGAAGCTTGTTGATGTGAATGCAGCTGCGGACGATACCTATGCTATTGGCTTTGAGATTATCTGTGTTCTGGAAGGCAATAAATGTCATGTAGATTCATAATGGAAATTTTCTTAGAATGGCTTTGTATATAAAATTTACCAATGCTTCATTCTTCGATTACTGAGTGAAGAAAATCCAGTGAACTGGATCGACGGTGAACTGTTCCCTTGGTGTTCTGCTCATAGGGGTCTTCTGAATCGCTCTTTGTCTGGTCCCTCACCCAGGACCAATTTGCCATAGGAGACCCTAAGGGGTAGAAGCCCCTGGGATCCCACGGACACACAAACCCCTCCACCACAATAAAGTAGCGATTTGCAGAGGGGGAATTCTATGCTAAGTTAACAAATACACAAATTGTCATTTCTGTTTAATTTTGACTTTTTTGGGAGAAGAAAACACATGAAGAAAGTTGGGTCTCTGTGATGAATACAAATGAAAGGTTAAATATTTAGCCTATAACAGACATAATGAAATGTTTTGCTATGACTAGAGACTAGATTGGCAGAATATGCATTACTCTTTCAATGAACTGCTTATTTGTTGCCATTAAGATATATGAAGTAGAAATAAATATACATATAAAGTAGAACTTGTCCTTCTTTATACTGCATGCTGCAGACAGCATTATATTAACATTTCCCTTAGAAAACAATTGTTTTGTCAGCAAAAATGCTTCTCACACCTCATTGCTTCCATCTGTATGCAGGCTCTGGCAGTTTGCTTAACATACAGATGCCAGATGCAGGCATTATTGCTGGAAGGCTACTCCACCTGTTCATAGACTTGGTGGGAAATGTCTTCCTTCTGATAGTAAGAGTGCTCAAAATAGGAGATCTGCACAACATGCACAACAGCAAACCAAAGTAAAAGTGGTGGACTGCTTTACCGAGCACTTAATCAGTTAATGAAAATAAGCTATAATCACTTTCTGAAAAACCCATTGGAAAAATTTTCTATCCATCTCTCTCTCTCTCTCTCTCTCTCTCTGTATATATATATATATATATATATATATATATATATATATATATATATATATAGAGAGAGAGAGAGAGAGAGAGAGTCACATCTTTTTGTCATACATCTTTTTTCGTACATATGTACGTACATACATATTGTGTATCTTCTAATAGTGGCCTGTCTCTTATTGACGTCTGTTTCTAATAAACGTTGGTTTGAAAATGTGTCACGACAAATAGACGCCGGTCTCCAATAGTAGTCGGGCGACCTTTGACCCAGAAGTCCCTCCGCGCTGTCATCGATCCGCCATAATCTCATCACTCAGCCAGTTGCTTCCAATCAGCCGTCATCTACGACCAGCGGCATTTAAGCTGGATGCGCGGTGACCATCAAAGTGGGATTATTACACTGAACTGGAACTAACCTGCTAACTGTGATTTTCTGGTCTTTTACTTCCTGTCCTGGAGAGTCAGGCGAAGAGAAGTTTCGGGGAGCACCACTTGTGCACTGGGCTACCACAGACAAGGAGACACTCGGAAGCAAAGGAGGAGCACGATTGGGAACTGCATTATTTGTGAACTGTTGGAATACGTTTTGGAGCACCTCAGTCTAAAAACCGCACCTGGGTCCTCTTTCCCTCTCACCTCTGTGACAATTCCGTCTGAGAAGGGAATACGAGCCGGTCTCCAACAACCGCCGGTCTCTTTTAAACGCCGGGCCGGCCGATTAATTTTTTGAATAAACGCCCGGGCTACAATTGAAAGATATACGGTAGACACATACGTACATATATACGTGTGTGTATATATACACTTTCACACACACATACAAAGTTTGACTTTCAACTGAGTTATTGTATGTATTTTCCAGTATACCAATTTTGAATGATAATTCACAGCCTCACTGTTTATCTGATTCAAAGAGTTTGATCTTCCTTTTTATATGTCAAACTGCTTAAATAACATCATGGGAAAATGAAAGTGTGTGCTTTAGACCTGTTTATCTGCACAGCTTTGAAGTCAGTTCTGTTCAGAATGAGAAGAAAAAAGAAAAAAAACCTATCCCTTACATGAGCATTGCACTACCACAGGGGTTTTACTTGATAACGGTGATGCTGATAATGTTGTGATAATCATCAGCTGCTTAGACATGATAAACAGCATATATTTATTATGCAACATTGGTCGTTTTTCTTTGTCTGGCTGTACTGAATAGAATACACATTATTTTTTGTATAATTATACACTCGTAGAACACCAAATGATGCTCTTTCTCCATCAAATACACAAAAACTTAGAAATGGTGATAACTTAATATTAAAGTTCTGCCCTCTACTTTAATGAAATGACCCCTGATTTGGATTCCCTGTCTTAAATGTATATGATATGATAAGCACAACTAAATGCCTGACAGGTGGTATATCTCTTCTAATTGGAGGCATTTGAAAATGTGACTCTTTATCTTCTACTAGTGATTACAAGCATGCTCTGCCCTAATCCATTGACTTTAAAATATCGCTTTAGCAGGGTAAGAAGATGAATGTTTATTGCCAGTAATCGCTGACTGTGATATATGAGAGCTACTGTTTCTCTGGTTCCCCAAAATCTTGTATGCAACCCACCATTCAGCAAGTCGATGAGACCTCACACTCTTCTTGATGCACACACACAGTTGCTGTCAGGTAATAGTTTCACCTTCATAAAGTATTTCTTATGTTGGCACTGACACCTTCTTAGAAGAGCATCAAGGCTGTGTCCGGGTTAGCTGTCACCAAAGTGTAAAGGATGTCATTATAATCTCTCTATAGCCATAGTAGCCACATGGCTCTGTTAGGGGAAATGGCCAAGTGTATTGTACATTTTTCACTCCTGTACAAATTGGATGTTCTGATTTATTGAGACCCATGAGGAACCATTGTATAAATCACTCCAGTTCATATCTTACTCCAGCATAAAGATGGCAAGCATTTTTTAGCTTCTCAGCTCTATGCAAACCGTAAATCATGTTGTCTCTTTACTCAAGTAAAGTTTGTAAAAGCATTGTCACAGAAACTCTTAAGAAAACTGTATAAAAACAGAGAACAGTGAACCATCCTGTAAACAAACATGTATCCCCCATGTTTTTTCTTCTTTTATAGTTACTTTTTCATATTGCAGTTTACTTTGCCTTGAGCAAAAGACAGACCCCCTTTTTTTTTCTGTATCGGCACATGATGGACTGTCTGTCATGTCCTAAATGGCTGTAGCACATTGGACAGAAATAATATCCTCTCCAGCACCAATGAAGGAACAGTTAATGATCTTATCAATTTAACACTCATAAAGCTTCACTTAAATGCAGCACATCTGTATTTGTTTGACATGGTACAGTTTGTGTTATTTTTAATAGCACTAGCCTGCAGACTTGACAACTTGATTTATATTTAAGTTTTAGATATTTCTTAGAAAACACTATTAAAACCACCTACAGACATAAATTTCCAGCTTCTAGAATAGATTCAGAGATCAAGGTTAACGACATATTCTGAATAGCATATCAGTAGCAGCAGTGGTGGTTTTTACGAGACAGCACACTGCACTCAAAAGGTCTTGCTCACTCTTCTAAGCATACATTCATTATAATATTTGCTGTAACTCATTTTTTTGTTACCAATAACTTGCTGACTTAAATGTTAAATGATGCAACGACTTTCATTCTAAAGCCTCAGTTGAACGTCGGATGTGTTAGCCTGAAATCTCCCAAATTAGTTTTTTCCTATAGTGAAAATGTGAGCTTTCATTATACAGGACACATGTTTGCTCAAGGTCATTAAGAATATAAACTTTCCTTTTGAAGTCATAAAGTTCAAATTGAGTGGGGCCAGAGCAGGGAGTTGGTGCTCTGGCTGATCTGAGGATCCCCTGAGAACCGGCAGCAGTTATCTTCCAGATTGCTGAGGGCTTTTAAAATGAAACCACTATCACCTACATAAAAAAACCTGCATAAATGGTGACAGAGCTGGAGAGAGAGAAAACAAGCAGCATTTTATTATTATTATTTATTTATTTTCTCATCCAAACAATGTGCAAAACAAGGTAAATTGTATTAAAATGCAATTCTAGCATGTTGTTGTTATTGTTATTATTATTATTATTATTAAGGTTAAGCGACGTGACAGCTTAAATAAGGAAAATAACATTTTACAGGTCTACCCCTGTGTTTTAATCAAGGAAACCTTTTCCCTAAGGTACCCTGTATGAAAGCTTTTCATTTTGAAACGCAATTACTATGTAATTCCATCACTTGAAAACAATAAAACTGCTGACATTTCTTATCCCACTTGGCAAGATGCTAATGTCGGCACCTTTTTTTTTTTTTTTTCTTTCCCTTTCACTTTTAACCATTTTCATTTTGGCATCAGATAAGGATAAACAAGGCTCATTAGCATCACTCTAATTAGATCTCTGCCATGGCTCTGTAATTAGCTCAAAAAAAGCAGTTCTCAGATCTCCCAAGTTACATCAAAAGGAAATCTTTCTCAATTAGAATTCAGAATCCCATTTAATTTTCCCTTTGTTTACCTTACAGTCTCCATATATAGTGGTTGACAGCCAGCATCCGTAAGATTTCCATATTTTCCCGCCCTCTACCTAGTGGTTATTTGCCTGTTTTTAGAGGCATGACACAGTTTGGAACAACACAAAATCCACCAGCCAGACCTCACAGTATAAAAAGTGAAAGATGATCTGAAGTATTAGTTATTGTCATGGTCATGTTATTTTATGTTTAGTATTAGGGGCTTATGTTCTAGTTTATTCTGATTATGTATTTGGGGGAAACGTTCTAGTTCTTAGGGTTTTGGTTCTGTGCTCCTGCAGTTTAGTACCTGTCCTGGTCCCACGTCGCTGTGTTCCCTCTGTTCCCATGTCTGGTATTAGTGTCTGCTCATAGTCTGTGCCTGTCGTGTATTTCCTGTTTTACTTTGAAGGTCTGTGCCTCTTGTCTCATCATGTTAATTGGGATCAGCTGCGCCTCCCTCCTGTTTGCCTTTCCTTGTTCTCCCTGGGTGTGTATTTATAGCGTGGGGTTGCTTTTGCTAGTTGTCGGTCCGTCTGGATTTCTTGGGTTCTCTCTGCGTTTTGTCCCTGCGTTTGTTGGTGTTCTCTGAGTCTCATCCCGTGACTTCCCCTGCATGTATGGTTCCAGGTTTGTTTATTAGTTTCCCCAGTTTACGTCATTTCTTAGTTTTGTCCTCGGTTTTATTTGTATTCACTTTTTGTAAATATACACTCACCCGCATCAAGCCAGTGGCTGCATTTTGGGACCTCATTCACAAGACCACATGGCTGGCTTCATGAGCCGTGACAGTTATAGCTTAAATGGAACACAGATGTATCAACATCCTCAGCAGATTTATTTAAGCTTATAAAAGGTATAAACTTGTCTTTAAAAAAATAGATTTTGTATTATTGTTTTGATTTATTAAAGCACCGAAAGTACAGAAATAATGTGCTGAAAGGCAAAATGGAGCATTATTGCGAAACAGAATGCAGCCCAGAATTATTTTATTGTGATTATCTTTATTAATTATTGTTGGGAAAACAAAATTGTAGCTGAAATTACAATTTCACTCTACTACACAATAATTACTTAACCACAAGAATTAATCTACTGGTGATGCATTAAATTTGTCTTTATAGTGCAAACCAAAGCCTCACGCTCCCACCCGATCCCCTATTTTAGAACATAAATTTTTTTTTTATTATGGTTCTTCTTGGGTTTTGTTTTGAACAGCTTATCCTATCTTTCTGACCTCTAACCACTATACCCCTCTAACCTAATTCAACTTGGGAATTCAAAATGCATCATTTAGTCTGCATATTACATCGTGCCTCAAAGCCCACTGCAGTCAACTTGGAGAACTCGCTGTTGTAATGAGAACCGTGGCACCAAGATTTGGCACACATTGATATGTGTTGCAAACTGCACGCCCTGCAGCAATTTGAATGCAGACAATTTGAATAAACATATTGGAAGTCTTTGTGTAACAGTACCATCTTAAGACACAAAAAAAAGTACATTAAAAAATATTATCGATG
>VURO01011968.1:25293-39177 GCA_015108175.1 Pelvicachromis taeniatus
GCTTTAAAGAAAGTGAAAAGTAAAAAAAAAAAAAAAAGTATAAGAACATATGAAGTCCATCAGCTAGTGCTTTGATTTTTAAAATGCATCCATGTGTAACATGCAGGATCACTCCTCAAACAGACAATATAATCTCTTAGTAAATCAGCAGATAAGATACTTCTACGGGCAGGGCATCTGTCTCTCTAAACAGATGTTCCCACTAATCTTTTTTTTTTTTTTTAACCCTTTTCACTAAACTATTTCTCTCCCTCCCCCTTTTAGTGCCAGCTAAGTCCAATGTTTTCCTACTCCTGATTTGCTCTCACCTCGTAAGTCGTTTATTTTGTTTGTGCAGCATAGGAAATAAACCCCACTGCTGCTATCAGAACAGCTGCTCAGAATGTAAGCATGCCTGCTGTTGCCCGTACAGAACTAAAGGATAATTTTGCGTTACCTTTTAAGGCAGTGACGAATAAGGGTTTGCTTTCCTTTTCAATTAGTAAAGTCTTTCTTTTTCCCCCTCAGTAATGTGATTTCCCTAATAAAATAAGGCACTATTGCTCATAGTAATAGAAAATGCATCACTTTCTGTGCAGCGGAGGATTGTATTTTTTTTTTGTGTGTGGAAAGCACGAGGTGATGAAGGTATTAAAGAGCTTTCATGAAGAGTTCATGAAATGTATTTTATCAATTAAGTGTTGTCAGGCACTAAATATAAATGTCTTTGCCGCCAATTATCACATTATTTCTTAATTCTTCTAACGCTGAATCTTTTGCTGAAATGTCAGGAAAAGCTTTGTATACATCTAAGGCAAGCCAAAAGTCACAGTCAATAACACCTCTAGGAATCTAAATTATAAAAGTGCAGCATTTCATCTTTCCACCTTCTACACCAACTCATGTTATTCTAATTTTTTTAACACTAGAAGAGTGGAGAAAAACATCAACAGGAACATACCTATGTTAATGAAACAACTTCAGAGTTTTAGAGACCACTAATGAGACATGGATTGGCAGAGGGGATTGTTATGCGTTTGAAATGCTAATTAAATTTAGAAGTGAAATTACAGTTTGGTCACATGACAATACCAAGATAGTACAGTGAAGACTCCACTAATATAAATGGAGTCACAAGAGATGAGCAGAATTAAGGTGCAACAACAAAATGAATAGCAGATTTTTTTTTTTTTTTTTTTTGCTCTGGGCTGAGGATTTGTGGTTGATTCAAAAAAGCATGGCCAAAGTTCAAATCTGTGGCAGATAAGCTCCTTTGAAAGTGAACAGATCTTAAGTTTAAATTGGGTGGTTGGTAGGCTACTAAAAAGTGATTCATATTCATACTGCTTTGAGATAAACACTAAAGAGATCACAGCAGTTCCATTTATTTTTCTAGAAGTGAATACATTAGGGTGTTGCAAGAGACGCAGAACTGGAATATATTCCTGTCTGTGCAGCTCCTTTTGCTGATGTGGGCATGTGTCGCCTCTATAGACAGTTAATTTTAGTGTCACTTTATCAGTGAAACAATGGTGTGTGTGTGTTACCATATGCTGGAAGCTGTAAACTTGTTTTGCTATAACTTGTTAAAAAAGAGCGTAAATGCAGTCAGTTTAATAAGACACTGAACTTCTTATTAGAGTGTAATGATTTCAAAAATATAGACCACCTGGCAAGTGAGTAAAAGTTCAAATGAAAGTTACATTATTTCTAATCATAAACCATCTGTCTTTCTCTGCCATTGCGGTTGTTTTTTATCTTGTTGTTTTTTTAATATTGTTTCCTTGGTTTTAACAGACTGTATTGTTGGGTTATATTTCATTTTGCATAAGCGTAGAAAATTAGAAAAAGAACAATAATATGGTCAGTCAGCCAGGAAATGAAAAACACTTAAAATATGACCGGATCCCTGAGAGTCTACATCCCTAACGCTACAAAAGCCATATAACATAAACAATATGAACAATTAAAAATAATAATACCGTATATCTTCCATTAGTAGCCTGTCTCTTTTAAACACCGGTTTCTAATAAACGCCGGTTTGAAAACACGTCACAACAAATAGACCCAGGTCTCCAATAGTAGCCGGGCAACCTTCGAACCGGAAGTCCCTCCATGCTGTCTTCTTCTTCTTTTTAAATTTTATTGGCGGTTGGCAAACAACTGAATGGTGCATTACCGCCATCAACTGGTATGGAGTGTGACTGGAATGTCGCTCAAAAAAACAAAAAGAAAATCCCCTCTGCACTGTAGTTGGTCCTCTCATCACTCGGCCAACTGTTTCCAATCAGCCATCATCTATGACCAGCGGCATTTAAGCTGGACGCAGCGACCATTGAAGTGGGATTATTACACTGAACTGGGACTGTCGGCTAGCAAACCTGCTAACTGTGATTTTCTGGTCTTTTACTTCCTCATGAGGAGAGTCGGGCGGAGAGAAGTTTCGGGGAGCACCACACTGCACTGGGCTACCACAGACAAGGAGACACTCTGGAGCAAAGGAGGAGCATAACTGGGAACTGCATTATTTGTGAACTGTTGGGATACATTTTGGAGCACTGTAAGTAAACGCACAACGTCTTTTCACCTCAGTCTTTTCACATGGTTCCTCTTCCTCTCACCACGTGACAATTCCGAGAAGGGAATTAAAGCCTGTCTCCAATAACTGCCGGTCTCTTTTAAACGCCGGGCCGGCCGGATAATTTTTTGAATAAACGCCTGGGCTACAATTGGAAGCTATACGGTAACTATAGATTGTGTGTGGTGACACATTTTAAGCTGATTCTTGTGCAGTATGCAGTATTTATATTCTGGAATAAAAGTGATCCAGATTAAAAATACAAGGAAAAAAAAATCAGGAATCAGTCATGCTTATATTACAGGTACCGTGTGGCCGCACCTGTAGACGGCTATATATGTGTCCTGCAAGCAGGAAAGAAATGATTAGACAGGGAAATGTGGCTTGTCGTTCCCAAATACTCCATCATTATTTATTCCAATTCACATTTATGCACTCTTTTGTTTCTTTATTGTATTAAAACTGTATTTACTTTTTCCAACTATAGCTCACATATTCTCAAAACGTGTTCTGTTATCTGATAGACAAAGACCGTTGATGTAGCCAGTTTTCTTATTAAACTCACTTCAAAATGAATACTAATAAGTTATATCCATAAATCTCAAATTTTCTGAAAGAATGGTGTAATCAGCACCGTCTCAATATGTGCACTGAACTTAAGTAAACACGTTATGGTCGAAAACAAGTGACTAAAATAATACAGGAAGGTGGATCCGATCAGTAACATACAGATCAGAACACACTAACATGCTACTTGTAGCATGCTGCTAAAGCTGTAAACAAATATTTACAAAAATCTAATTTACTAGATTAAACAATGTTGTGTGCTTTCAGTTTCTGACCTTAATAACTAATCTATGCAATATATATCGGGTGTGACTGATTTTATTTTCCATTTCTGGCACCATACAAACCTGCAAGCATGAAAGTAATGATTATGTAGGGAGATGTGGCTTGTTGTTCCTGAATACTCCGCCAATTTTAGAAGACATCTGAGCATGCGGCTTTGACTATTAACAACAGGCCAAACCGTGGTCTCACACTGTCACCTACTGGTACGTAAATGGAGCACCAGCTACAAATATACCGGACCAGTTACCAGGTCAGTTTAGGGCATTTTCAAATGCAATTATCACTTACATTTAAAGTAAAATAGCTTAAATATAAATGAATTCACATAAATGTGATCACACGTTAGTGGGTATAAAACTTAACTGAACCTAAGTTTTCAAAGTATCCATCACTTAAATCCGAGATCATTAGCCATTTCCGAAAACACTGAAAAAACAAATTATTTTAAAAAAACGATTATTTAATCGTCAATAAAATGATCAGTGTGTAACATCCATGAAAAGAGGATTTATGAAGTTTGACCGAGTTTGAAGTTAGCAGGAAGTTACCTTGCTAGTTCTATCTGAAGATGATCTACCAAGTTCTAACTGAGGGATTTCAAAAAAACGAAAACATGCCGTTCTGCCATCACTTCAGACATAAATGAAGACAAAAAGCTAAACAGCAGCATTGTTTGTTTGGATGCTATTTAAGTTGGACTAGCTGGCATATAATGTTGTGCGACCTGATGGTTAGCGACAGAGCTGTGGTTAAGATAATATAAACACATTACTACAGTGAAGCTGGAGGGTGAATGTTAACTTTTCCTTTCTCAGTAAATGTTACGGTCCCCAATGGGCAGGAACAAATGCAATCAGAGGGTAGGGAAAAATGCTGAAAAACCTGAGTCAAGAGAACACCTGAGATCTATCCACAACACCAGGTTAGTCATTAATATGCTGGATTACTCATTATGAAAACGATGCTGATCATCAGCATCATCTACCCATTCAAATCTTAATTGCCTCAGTTCTGAAGCATTCAAATATTTGGTGTCTGGCAAACCGTGAGCTGTAGGCTGTAGTGACATCATAGAGATTTAAAAACTGAGCTTAAAGATGCAATGCACAGGAATAGTGCTAATAAACAGCCAGAGACGCCTACAGTGATCACAGATTGTTTTTAGGGGCTTGTTTATATTTAATAAAGCAAGATACAAAGCATTAAAAAGCATTAGAAAGATAGCCTTAATGAACGGAGTAGGAGCTAGGACCCAGAAGCAAGGTTGGTGTGCCGTCACTTAACAAGAGGATTTTAAGGGTGAGCAGTACATCAATTACACCACATCAAAATGCACACGAATCGGATGTACTGAAACCTACATTAATCTGTCTTTTACAGAGAATCGTTTACACAAAGGAACTCAAACTTTCAAATGATTGTCTCGAATCAGGCAAAGTTATTTAAAAACCTAAAAGTTCATGGGAACTATAACAATACAAAGAGTTTGACCTGGTTTCTAACTGGGACTTACTATTAAGGCTCAAAAGTGATGTTTAAAAAGTTACGCAAGTTAGAGAGTTTTCTTTTTTAGAGGAAGCAAATGAAAAATAAAACATTTGAAAAGAAATTGCAGTTAAGCGAAGGACAAGGTCAGTCAGTTTGTTGTGATTTTAAATATGTTAGATAAGGAAAGAGCAGATGAGTGCTGAAAAACTAGGTCATTGCAGAAGCTAAGAATAGCAGGTAATAGTTGAGGACACAAAAAAGCTCAAATAAATGGGAACGAAAAAAGTAAAGAAAGAGAGGTCAATACTAAATTAAAGAGAAAGATTTTCTAGCTCTAATAAATGGCTGTCCATGATTATGTTTAATAATGAATGCCACTGCATTACAGAGCTACAAAGCAGTTTTTGTTTTTTGTTTTCACACTCTGTGGGGGAAAGGGTGCGGGATTTAATAGATGACAATAGCATCTTAAAAAGAAATGACAGCCTTGCTTGCAGATTAATATTAGACCCCCCGGTGCAGCTCTGTCGACCGGAACATCATCTGCCCTACCCGAAGAGTGTCTGCATGGATTCAGCTCACCATTGGCCAAACATTCAGACAACACACGTCAAACTTCCCACCTTGTCAATGGGAATTTGATGGGCACTTATGATGACTGATGCTGCTGTCTGGTCAAATTAGCATGACATGAATGTGATGTTGATGAGTCTTTTTAATAGTTTCTAGCAGTTTCAGAAACTTTGAACTATAAGTGAATATTTAAACATTATCACATGCAGAGCTGTTGTCTTGCAATAAGCCAAATGATGAGAGTAGGCTCATCCATGATGCAAAGCTTTCATTGCATCATATCTAACACCAGGGGGATTTGAGATCTGCAACAAGGCATGTTGTCCTCCTGTAAGCAAACATCATAAGAGGTAAGATGTGGTTATATTGGGATGAACACTGTCAGTAACAATACGCAGTTGTCGTGACTTATCAGATGAAGCAATGACTTTGTTGTATTTTCCAATTTTGGTGAGCTCATTTAAAATGTATCCTTCGTTCCTATTCTTTGCTGACAGGAGTGACGCCCTGTGTGTTCTTCTGCTGCTGTAACTGTAGCTGTAGGTTTGATGTTCAGAGATTCTTTTCTACGCTCTTTGGTTGTAACAAGTGGTTATTTGCACTACTGTTGCCTTTCTATCAGCTGGTAGTAGTCTGGCCGTTCTTTTTCTGACATCTGACATTTTCACCCAGAGAACTGCCTTTCACTGGATGTATTCAGACCATTCTCTTTAAGCCTTAAAGATGAAACTGTGGGAAAATTTCAGTAGATCAGCAGGTTCTAAAATACCCAGACCAGCACGTCTAGCACCAACCATTCTACATTCAATGTCATTTAAATCACCTTTCTGATCCTCGATTGAGCCGTCCTGAAGATCAGCAGATGAGCTTGACCTGTATATGTAAATGTACTGAGGTTCTGTCTTGTGATTGGCTGTAGTAGACTTTCAAACATGATGACCTGAAATCATATGCAACACGGATAAGTCAGATAAAAACAACAGTAAAAAAAAATGAACCCTACTCTATCCACACTAAGCCAATCAGTGACAGCAACTTAATTGTCTGTTAACTGTGTTATTTTTTTCTCTTTTTTCCCCGTGAACTCCAGGAAGTCTCATCATTTGTTGAGTTTAAACTTTTCAGTTGACTTGCAGATTAAATAACAAGGAAATCACAACCCCAACTGGGGATAAGCACATCTACGTCTTCCAGAAATACTGCTCAGCCTCTCAGGGGACACAAACTCTGCAGCAGTGGATGCGCCAGAGCCTATGAGACCACACATCTCTTCTCCGTTTCCGTAACAAGAAGAAGCAGCTACCTGCCATTCTAATTGCATTTCTCACTTTCGACTAATCACAGAAGACACAGTGGCCCTCTGGGCAGCCAGCCAGCTGGAGCAGAAGGACACTGTATGTCAAATTTATTCCCTGGCAACATAAAAACACCGCAGTAGCACAGAAACCTCCCCCTTGAAAACAGAATGTGTTAATTCCATCATGGGTTTATTGTGATTTGTTTTTTTCACACGAGTCCCTTTGTACGCATTTACAAGGTCTGAAAGGAGCGAGGACAAGTAATTGTGAGGTGAAGATTCCGAGCAGTTGAACGTAACGCATCAGTCTCGTCATCTTCCATTTCAGTGTCATGTTTTTTAACAGCAAAACCTGAAGTAACACAGTGAAGAAACCAGTGAGAGAAAGTAATTAAAAATTTTTCACTGAGACATGCTAATTCAATGTGTGACCCTGTTCTTGGGCTTGTTGTTGCTTAATAGGCAGTATTACACTAACTGTTTGGAACTGTGAGTGGTTAGTATAAGAATCATTGAAGAAGCCTTGAAGCAGTAGCTCTGACTAAAGCTTTATAAAAGCAATGACTATAAAAATTCAGTGGTGTTTTGTCTGTAGTTTTCTGTTTAGAATTCATTTGTTTGTGCTAAAAGTAAAGTTATGCTTTAAGAAAATAAATCCATTAATACCTTTCATCATTACTTTCTTCAGTTAGTTAAGGGGATGAACAATTCAGTCCAGTTTCACTTATAGTGTGTCAATTGAGACCACAAGGTTTCTCAAGGTGCTTTCTTTGTATTGAGAGTAAACAAATGATTACCTGACACTGGGATGAAAAATTATCTTTTAAGAGAGATAGGTCTATGTCAGAACCAGGCTAAAGGAGGGACAGACATCTGCTGCAACTGGCTGAGGTAAGAGAAAAGCGAAGACAACAATCGACATGCAGAAATGCTGCATACATGAATGCATTTAAATCCATGAGATTGAAAAGACGAGAGTGGCTGAGGTCCTCCACAACTACGACCTATTGCAGCATAATGAAGGGATGGTTGAGGCTCCCTCGATACAGCCCATAACTATGAGATCTATAAAAAAATGATCATTTTAAACATAATCTTAGCTATAGAGAGCTAGTTCCACGAGAGAGTGACCAAGTACCTGAAAGCTCTGCCCACTATCTACTTGATTGAAGCTTTAATTTGTCACTTGCAGTTGCCTGCAGCGAAATTGGATCTTTTCCGACCGTACATACAATACACAAACATTACAACGAGGAGACAGGTCAGAACAGGTAGCATACAGAAAACAATGAAATGTAGAACACACAAGGGCAGTGGAGGAGAAAAAAGAAACTCTGCTCATCCTGATCCCTAATAGAGGATGAGGATGAGAACAGAAAACAAAAACTCCTCAGCACAAAAAGCACATGTATCTTCACAACACCATAAAATACAAAACAAGCAACAGTGGTATATGCCAGTGTACACAGCAGCATCAAGAATGCTGCAATTTCGGCACATCTTAAAGTGATGCTGAACCATCGGATGGGAGGCAAGCATGGGAGGCGTTGGATTCGGTGAAGCTTGGTAATTAGTTGGATTTTAAACTCAAAAGGTTTCTATAGGCTCACCCAGTCCAGTGGCACACACCAGGTCCTCTTTGAGTGTAGCGAGTTCCTGCCATGCATGTCCCTGAGGGAAGCCGGTCTGCTCCCCTCCGGGGCCTTTCTTTTCTCAGTCTGCAACTGAAGTGGTGACATTCAACTCTCCAACTAGCCAGGGCTTTAATTATATTTTCAGGTAAATAAAGACTATATTTTAAATTCAAATAATTGGTGTGTGTTAAGTTTATGAATATTCATGAGAACTGAGATTACAGAAAAGCCACAATTAAGCACTTGTACGTATTGCCTGTAATGTGTAAAATGCTCTGGGACAATTGTAAAATTGAGTCCTTTTTGGGATATTATGGTATTGCAAGTTGGTAAGATATGAACAGCTGTGGAGAAGGATTTTTACGTCACTATTTATCAAAGAGCGAACGTTGCATAACGTAACATTTGGTATGAGCAGCCTTTGCCTTTAAAATGGCTTCAGTTTTCTGTTTCAAGCTACATAAAAGCAGGTAGGTTGTGGGAAACTTGCCACAGTTGTTCTGTGGATTTAGGTTGTTTCAATTCCTTGTGTCTCTTCATGTAATCCAGACTGACTCAATGATGTTGAGATCAGGGCTCTGTGGGGACCATGCCATCTGTTGCAGGACTCCTTGTTCTTGCCACTGAATGTACTTCTGACTGACTCTGGCTGGCTGTTTAAGGTTTCTGTTTTATGCTGCAAAGTGAATTTGAGAAAACTCTTCTCTCTCCTTGGTGTTACTAGATGGATATAAAACACTTGAAGCACCTACATTTTCACTCATGACTGCAACCGAGATAATTGCGTTAATGTTTTAATGTAAGATCACAATGATCAAAGTGATTTTAAGTTATGCAGTTACTAATTTTCTCTAAATCTTCTTTGAAAGACCACACAAGCCATAGGATAAAAAGAAAAAAAGAGCTTCATTACTGTGGTCAGTAATCGATAATCAACTAAATGATTCAATTCAGTAAAGCCATTATCTTTCATGCCGGATTAGCCCAGAGATAACGTTTTTCTTTTAAAGGGTATTTCTCCCTAGGCTTTGGTATTAAAAAAATAAAAACGGCCATCTGAATCAATGTTTCTGACATCTGTGTCCATCGGGCACTTCATGGCGCTATATGTATTAATGGAGTTTGTTTGCCTCATAGCGCTTTTCATTTTCCAGCTGTGATTGTCACACACTGGCGTTGCCGCCTGTTTGCGATGTGCTGATAGGACAGATCTGAGACAGATATCTCCCCCAACTGCATGCTTGAGAGACTGATCCACACAGCAGCTTGGAAGGGCTCGCCCTGCAACCTCATAAATGCTGGTCTTGCACAGGCATCATGGGTGGAGTTATCTCTCCACTGAAAATATGCCCCAATGTGCCTGATCTCTACATTCAACAGATAGCACATATGCATTGGTTGCAAGTGAACCTAGCACTTTAGGGTTTAATTATTTTTCTTGTCTGTTCTGGGTCTATCTATAGAGCAATTATGTTTCCACGCAAAACACTGTTATTACATTACAGTGTGCAGATTGCTGACCTTAGAAATGATACAAAGGCTTCCAGTAAGTTAATTGGATGGATGGACAATGGAGGCCAGCTGTGTGTATGGGTTTTTGTTTTTAATAATTAATCTTGTAGGAAATATCTAAGCAAGTATTCTTAGTTTGCTCTCATTATTCTCCTAATCAATAGTCATGATAATCATTTAAAAAGTGGTTCACCCTTAGCCAGTCTCTTCATTTAACAGTCGACCTATCATGAGTAAATTTTCTAATTATGGCAATCATTAGTCGTCTGTAGCCAAGCTTTAATCTTGTGGGTGGTTTTTCAGTCTATTGTGTATGTCGGTCCTTTGGCCTTTGTATGATCTTCATGTTAGCACCTGTCTGATGCCAGTGTTTTGAGCAATGTGGGGATGTTCCATGCAAATCATTCCAAAGCTAATTAAATTGGAAAAAAAACTTTTTCCTAAGCAAACACTCAAAAACTGAACTCCACAGTGGCCATTGTGTCTTCTTTACTAATGACTGTTAAGTGTTTATTACTGTCTGTGTATAAAAAACATTTGTGTATGGGCATTATTTTGATGAATGCGAAGAACACTTAATACACCGAGAGTAAACTCGTGATAATTAAAAAAAGATTGCAGTATTTAAAGCGTTTCCACTTGATTCACCTCAGATGCTGTGACAAATGCCGTAGCAGACCACTGTTTACTTCACAACTGTGGAGCAGCCGTGACCTTTACTCAGGCGGAGGTGGCAAAAGTTTATTAACTACATGTCCGCCTTCTTTTTCGTCACTTTTTTAAGACGTCACATAAACCCGGAGTAGTCGAATAAACCGTGATTTGAATATAAAGAGTTAGCAGTTTAAGGTTTAAATAAAAAGGTTAAAACGAGGCATCAGATACCATTAATCACATTCCCAGTAATCAACTTTAATTGAAATAATGTTGAAAGTTGTGCCACTTTGCGCTGAGCGTGACCCTGGGCACACACAACATCAGAGTGGTTTGCCGAGAGTTAGCAGTGGCAGCGGCAGAAGACTCTTTCACTTGCAGGTGAGTATTTCTGTATTTCTATTTCTATGCCCCCCCCCCCCCCCCCCCCCCCCCCCCCCACCCACCCCACCCCCCCCCCCCCACACACACACACACACACACACACACACACTGTGGGCAGCATGAAGACTCTCAGCAGATTAGTGCAGAGTAAACTGTGGCCTAAATGCTGGGGAAACAATTTCACCATTGCTTGGCAGTGAAAAGGGCATACACATGCAACATTATAAGTGTTAATGCAGCCCAGATGAGGAGGAGGGATCTCCCAGGGGTGGACACTGAGTTATGGTTCTAAGTAAACTGTACATCCAGCAGATAAGTTGTATGTTAGTCACTCTGGTTATCATTGTGACAATGCCAGGTATTGTTTAAGGCTGTGTTTGGTTAATGAATTGCGCGTCATTGTGTTTGTCTGACAGGATCAGATATTCTCCATGATTCATTCTGACCGGCTGACATTTGCTCATGCGCTCGGGCATGTCTTGCATTTCTATTTGTTCTGTGTGGTTGCTTTCATGTGTGTTCACAAGCTGGTTTTTACGCCCCTGTGTGAGAAAGTTTGGGAATCACCCTTCTCTGCCCTATGGTTTGTTAGATATGTGGGGCGGAGGATGTCACGTGCTTCATCATGTTTCATCTCAGAGATCTGTGTATTTGTAAGCTTAACGCTGCGTGTTTATGCGAAACTAGAAGTGCAATATCAACAAATCATTAATAATGTGGACACGGCAGCAGAAACCTTCATGATGGTCATCTGTAGCAGCTACATACAGATAAATGACCCACACTTGACAGAATTGCAGTTACGAACGAACCATTGAGTCAATTCTAGTCAATCCAGTTCATTTCAGTTTTGTTTATATAGCTCCAAATCATAATAACAGTGCCCTCAAGTTGCTTTATATTATAAGGTAAAGACCTTGGAATAATACAGAGAAAACACCAACAAAAATATTCCTGTGTGCAAGCACTTGGCGATTGTGGGAAGAAAAAACTCCTTTTTAACAGGAAGAAACCTCCAGCAGAACCAGGCACTGCGAGGGGCAGCCATGTGGGGTGATGGGAGGAAGAAGGGAAAAAAAAGGCACACTTTGGAAGAGAGCCAATAATAATAAATAAATAATAGTAATAACTAATGATTAAATGCAGAGTCTGTATGAACACAGCGAGTTAAGAAGAAAGCCCCTAGCAGTTTAAGCCTATTGCAGCATAACTAAGGGAGTTGAGTAACTGATCGCGTTAAACTTTTATTTAAGACAGACAGCAAAAAACATATTTTCTATGTTTTCTGACTCTTATTTCTGAGCTGAGCTCAAGTGGTTATTCAAGGAACTGCAATTTTCAGCACTCTAGTATTTAATCTCTTGGTTAATTGCCTCTTATAATGTCAAATAAAAATGCTACAGTGAGTAACCCAAAAAAAGCAGATTTCCACTTGGATGCAGTGGCCTGATTCTCTGGCAATATGGATCCATTTAGTGTTTTAGTAACCGCTGCTGGGCGCCAGCACTGAGCACACTTTACCCACTCGTCTATTATCAGGTAGCTTTCATATGAGACGCTGTTTTTGTGTAACTTAAGGGTGGGAATCGCATGAAACTCGAAAGTATTTTATCACATAATCCTGCCCAAGATGACGAGAGTATCAGGAATGTTTTGCAAGGCAGTCACATTGCAGTTTGTTGCAATATCAGTTTAAGAGTGAGGCAAGGAAAGCAAACAGCAGCCCAAGGAAATGAAAGTATAGAGCAGCAATGGGAGGGCGTGCAACAAAGGCCCCGCCAGTACCATGGTTTCATTTTTTTAACCCATAGGCCATCAGGGCAAATGAGCATTAGCTTTCTTAATGCCAGCACATGTTCATATACCCCATTGTGTAAATGTCAGACAGTCATGAACTGGTAAAAGAAAAAAACTGTCAGGGAGCACTCCGGTGTACGCGTCTGCAGTAAAGTGGGATCAGCAGCACACTGTTGTATTGATCGTGGAGGTAATAAATAATCAATGGTGTCAGTGTATCGTGCAATTAACGGCGCTCTGTTTCACTGAAACCTTTGTGACACCAGCCAAACAACAGCGCCACTGTCCCCAACAGCCAAGGCCACTGTGGCCCAGGTCAAGGCTGGAACCTGAACCTTACTGCGTGGGTGTGTGGGTGGTGTGTTCGCTGCCTGGCGATTGGGTCCCGTGGGATACTGGACGGAGACTCTACAATGTCACATTCCATTTTGCTCTCTATTCTGCTGAAGGTTCACCACCCCGGCCGGACAATGAGCCGAGGCGCCGCGCCCTGCCGGGGGCGGAGGGGGAAATGACTCGTTGTGCATCCTGAAATAACCCCCCTTCCCAAAGCACAAGGTCCTCTCCACCCCCCGCCACCCCCAAAGAGAGTTACACTTAAATAGCGCAAATTTCCATTTAAACAATCTCATGCTGTCTTTTTAATATATTAAATCGTAGATGTATCATGTTGGCGAGGTCATCTTAAGAGGTCTCCAATTTTCTAAACCTTTTTTCACAAAGTCAATATTAAAAGTCCATCTAAGTAATAATGAAACATAAGGTGGTTAAAATCAGCAGCTTCTAATGCACTGAGCCCTCTTTCCTCAGTTTTGGTTACTCGTGGTGGTGGTGATGATGATGATGATGGTGGTGATAGTGTTTCTGTGGCTAGCACACATGACAAGCATACAATAGCCCTTTCCTGTGCAGCTCTGACGAGAGACAACCCTTCCTGGGCTAATTTTAAAGTTTGCTTACATTTACTTGTCAGATGAGGAGGAGCGGAGAGAAATTACTTTAGAAGATTGCTTTTCTTAACTAAGTGTGGCTTTAATAATGCGACGCAGCCCCTTAGCATGTTTTGAGTGATAACAATGAGCCAGAATTTCTTTTTTCTTTTTTTCTTTTCTTCTTTTAATTGTCCTTTGTGCAGT
>VURO01011977.1:1944-13911 GCA_015108175.1 Pelvicachromis taeniatus
ATTCAGGGAAAAAAAAAAAATAAAAAAAAAAAAAAAAAAAAATCATATTAAACATCCTTTTCAGGGGGTTTTAGTTTTAAAATGTCAAACATTAGTTGGAGGCAGAGCATTGAACCAATACAGGATGCTAAAATTAGCTTCATGAGTTGTTAGGTTTTTATAAGTCATCTTTTAGTCCAGCAAAGTGGTGTAATGACAAACTAATCACGGTCTGAAATTAAGGCCCTGCTGTTTCAAAATTACATAATTTTAAGTGTTAAATCTGTCACATTATGACTTTCATATGTGCAATAAAGCTCGGCACTTACAGCAGCAGTGCTGTGTTCAAATGAAATTTGTCTATGGGTAATTAGCGCTTTATTGCTGTACATCTGTATCGATAAAGACTCGCATCAATTTTACAGTTGCGAAAGAGCGTTCTTACGATTTTCCACATCACTGTAAATAACAGCATCCCTCTACCGAGAAAGTGCCAGAGAATAAAACTCCTCACCAGTGTCCAAATCGTTCGCTGACAGCTTTGCCACAAACGTGCCCGTCTCCGTGTTTTCAAAGACTGTGATGGTGTAGGGGTCAGACGAGAACTGCGGCAGGTTGTCATTGACGTCTTCCACAATAATATTGATGTCAGCTTCACAGTACCGCCCTCCTCCGTCCACCGCACGCACTTTAAACCTGTACTCGTCTTTCTCTTCTCGGTCCAGGGGCTGCGAGGTCTTCAACTCCCCTGAAGGTAAGACAGGAAGGCGTTGAGAAAAATGCAGACACAGGCTCTTGGGGAGAAGAGTCGGTGTCAGAACAACATAAAAGTCAAATGTGTACAAGACAAAAAAAAATCAATCAAAATGCTAAGTTTATGTATGAGTGGACAAACCTGAGGCATTTTAAAGAAATGTAACCCTCTTGTCTACTGTTTACTAACCAAGTGAAAACCATCCGAACAACTGAAGGCTTTCAAGCGAGAAGAGAGGAGAATAAATAAGTAATTGAAGCACGAGAGTATGGAGGGGATAGCGAAGAGAGCAGGGTGATGAAGGAAAACATCAGAGTTGGCAGCTAAAAGCAGCCTGGAAGTGTCTCGGGATACCAAGCAGCCAGTATTACCACAACTGCTCTGGAAAACTCCAGAGCCTCTTGGCGGGTCTCATCAGCAATAATCCTACTTGTCTGCACTGAAAAAAAAAAAAAAAAAATTACACTCCCTCTGCATAACACTAGCCCTGCTGCTGGAAAACTCAAAATTGAGGGCTGCCAAAAGACAGCGGGATGACATTGTTGCCTTATTGTCTGCTCTGGTGTCAGCCTCCGCATATTAAGGCTGAATACTCAAGGATTCTGTGCAACAGTGGATGTGCTGTATAGCTGTTCAAATCTACTGGCTTTGTTTGCATACTTCTTTCATGCTCTCTTTGGTTAACCTGCACTGTGGGTTTGTTTTCCTCTTATGTGGTTTCTTTTTTCAACACAGCAGTCAGAGTGAATCTCTGATTTAGAGGGTCTCCCAGAAGAAATTATTTGCAGGAAAGAAGTATAGTGGCCATGAATTCAATCTTAAGTGTTGCAACTGTGTACTTTAGTGCCACTGTGGGTCTATCAGTTGCCCTGCAGGGAAATGCTCTTGGCTCTTGAATAAGTAAATAACAACAGGGCACAAAAAAACCCCATCTTGCCTCTTCCAATGCTGACAATACAATAATTTGCATCCAGTGAAATTCACACACGCAGACACACAAACAATAACTTTTTTCCCCCCACAATTCTCATGTAAAACATAAAACTGCTGTCACGCTGAGCTGTCTTTCAGATTGTGTGGCTCCAAGCAGAGGGCTAAGCGTGTTTCACGGGTGACTTTAGCATGAGTGTCCTGCGTACTGTTCCCATAATAATCATAAATGCATTCAACACAGCTGGAAAGCAATCTAACTCGATGACTGCGGACACAGATGGCTTCATAAAGAAAGAAGAGACAAATTACTCACATAAAATATAAACAGAGCGCATGCTTTTCCACTGAGTTTAGAACACCACACGATCAACGCTCTCTCTTTTTCACAGAGCGGTATTTAAGCAAATTTACCCCACAGACACACACCTGTGACAAAGTCAATGATGAACAATTCCGATCCAACTCCCTGGAGCTCATAAGAGATTTGGGCGTTTGAGCGGATGTCGGCGTCTGTGGCAGAAACCTGCAAAATGACCCTGCCTGCAGGGGAGTCCTCTGGGACGCTTTCGCTGTATACAGACTGGAAGGCAGGTATAGGAGGAAGAAAACGGAAGAGGCGAAGAAATCAATGTGAATATCAAGAAAACCCATAACACAACAAACTGAAATTAAGTGCAGAACCAGAGCAAAGAGGACTTTACCTTTTCGCATACTGGGCTGTTGTCATTGGCATCCAGCACCTTGACCTCTACAATAGCTTTGGCAGTGAAGATGCCATCACTGGCAGTAATGTTAAGGAGGTAATTGTCCTTTTCTTCACGGTCCAGGGGCTTCTTGACAGAGACCTTCCATTCATTCTGAATATGTTCAATGGCAAATTGGCCTAGTGGGTCTCCTCCTGTTTGGGGTTAAAGACAAATATTCCACTTTAGCATGAACAGCAACCAAGAAGCAGGAAGCAACCTAACTTGTTAAAAAGAAACAAGGCTACGGGATTTGTCCTCGGTTAATTATTCTTGGAATCACAATCTGAATATTCTCTGCTACTTCGCAGAATAATTTCCAATTTTTACACCAAAAATTATTGGTAGACAAGCAATCTGCAAACCAAGGAGAGGAAAATGTACATCAGCTAATGATCATGCTGGTTTCTGATTCCTCTTGACTTCACATATATATTCGCAGTTTCTAATTAGCACCACAGGAAGTACTTTTGCCCAGTCTATTTCAAAGCACTATTCAGATAATTATACATTTCTGTAGTATAATGAACTAAATATTTCTTTAGAGCTTGAGCAGATTAGGCAATAACTCAGACTAACAGATAACAGAACTGTGTAATGTCTCAAAGATGAGATATTATCATGATATTAAGTGGCATGAATGCATAATCCCCCCCTAAGCTCTCTTTATGAAAAACTGCTACACAAAGGAGTAGAGAGTAAACTCCTGGCTTACTAATGATCCATTTCAGAAAATAATAGATGCCCACCTGTGATGAAGAAGTCGACTTGTTTATTAATGTCTTCAGAATCATCATCTGTGGTGCTGAGGATAGCGATCACTCCACTCGGAGGAGGGTCGTCTTCGCTGACTGTGCCTTTGTAGATCTCCGCAGTAAAGCGGGGTGGGTTGTCATTCACGTCAGCAACTGTTACCTCCACTGTGGTTCCAGTAATGAGTTGGACTTTCTCCCCTTGGTCTGTTGCTAAGATGGAAATTTTGTATTTGTCAGTCTTTTCACGGTCAAGCTCTTTTAAGGTGGTCACCCATCCAGTCTCACTATTGACTGCAAACAGCTCAGGGATCTCGGGCGAGTTCTGTTTGGGGTCAAGGCTATAAATGATCCGGCCGTTGGTTCCAGAGTCTTGGTCGGTGGCTTTGACCTGGATAACTTGAGTCCCACTTGGAAGGTTTTCCACAACGACAGCCTCATAAGGGTTTGCCTCAAAGACTGGCGTGTTATCATTCACATCTTTCACCTGGATGTTTACATTTACTGATGCAACTATCTCATAATTTTCATAGGTGGTTTGGGCAAGCAGAGTGAGCTGGTACCATTTGGTTGTCTCATGATCGAGGCTCTTCTGAAGCTTCAACGCTCCACTATCTCGATCTACAACAAACATTTCACCTTCATTGCTCTCAGGATTGTTGCCCTTCACTAGGCTGTAAAGAACTGGTTCCTCACTCACAGCCTGAATCACATCTATCTCTGTGCCAATAGGAAGGTCTTCAGATATCGTGTAACGATAATGTGGTTCGGCAAATTTGGGAATTGTTGTCTCTGGTGCAACGATCCTGATGTAAACCTGTACAACAGAATATTTGGGTGGGCTTCCGGTATCCTTTGCCCTCACAAAAAACGCATACAGTTCATTTTCAAGTCCAATGAGGCTTTCTTTGGTTACAATGACCCCAGAGGTTGGGTGGATTTCAAAGTTTTCCTCGACATTTTCAGCATCTGCCTCAAGTGAATATTCAATGTCAGCATTGCTTCCTTCATCTGTGTCCGAAGCAGCAACTTTAACCACAGAGGTTCCTCTCGGGACATCTGATGCAATGGTGGCTTTGTACTCAACTGCCCTGAATTGTGGGGCATTATCATTGACATCAGTAAGAATTACATTGACAACACTGAAGCCTACTTTTGCACCACCATCTTTAGCCATGAGAGAAATAGGAATAACCTTCTCTTCTGTATTTTCACGATCAAGGCTCTCCAAAGTGAAAATCTCTCCATTTTCATTGATAGAAAACTTGTCTTTTGCAAAGTCATTGACAATCTGATATGATATCTGTCCATAAATGCCTTCATCGTCATCGGTCGCCTTTGCCTCTGCTACCAAGGTACCAACAGGGGAATTCTCAACAAGCTCTGCCAAATAGTCTACCTGAGAAAAGGTGGGGCTGTGGAAGTTGGCACCAATAACCTTTATGGTGACGAGGGCTGAGCTTCTGAATACACCATCTGACACCGATACGTTAAGATTGTAAAGAGGTTGCATATGTGGCCTGCGGTGGTTGGAAATGGTGATGTCACCGGTGCGTTTGTTAATGACAAAGTTCTGATCTTCATTTCCAGATATTATCGAAAACTCCAACTTATTTCTGTCTGAGCTGTCAGGATCAGATGCTTGGACTTGACTGACAAAGTGTCCACGTGGCGCCAGTTCGCTGATGGTAGTTCTGTAAGTATGCTCGGTAAAAACTGGAGCATTGTCGTTCAAATCAGTAACATCTATTGTCACAATGATGTCACTAGAAAGTGCTGGAACTCCTCCATCAACCACGCGCACTCTCAGCTTGTGTTGCTGGATCTCTTCGTGATTGAGAACTTGAGCTGTAGAAATTATTCCTGTGATCCGGCCAATGGTAAAATAATCAGAACTCTTCCCCCGTTCCTCAACCAACTGAAAAAATACTTCTTGGTTATTACCAGTATCGGAATCTTTGGCATCAACTTGCAAAACAGATGTGCTGATAACAGAGGCCTCCGAAATATTGGCATAGTAGGTCTTTGACAGGAACACAGGAGCGTTGTCATTGACATCTTCCAGAATGATATCCACAAAGACCTCGGAGTGTGCTCCGGTTAGAGAGTCTGTGGCTCTTACATTTAACTTATAGGCAGGATGTGTCTCAAAGTCCAATGGCTGAATCACATGAATGACGCCTGTGTTGAAATCAATTGAGAACTGTTTGAAAGGATCTCCCTCGGAGATGGTGTACACAATACGGGGGCCTTCAGAGTCGTTGGCCTGCACGTGAAGCACAGGGGAGTGTAACTGAATGTTCTCGGGGATTTCAATGCTGTAAAATGGTTTCTCAAACACAGGCATTGCTTTGTTCACGACTCTTACTGGCACTTCAATTTCTGCTGACAGAGCTGGTTGTCCACTGTCCTTTGCCATAACAACAATTACAAAGTTTGTGTTAAGGGCTTCTTTCTCAAATTTCGTTTTAAGTGAGATTTCACCAGATGGGCTAATTTGAAAGTGTTCATGCTGCTCCTTCACCTGATACTGGATGTTTGCATTCGGGCCAAAGTCTTTATCCACTGCCATTACCTGCCGAATGACCTGGCCTTCCTCTGCATCCACCTGAACCAGGGCGTGATAGGGAAGGTTCACGAACATAGGTGCGTTGTCATTTACATCCTCCACAGTCACAGTTACTAAAACATGAGCCTTATCTTCAGATTTGTCTTCCCTTGTGACCTCAACAACTATATCAAATGTGTCCTGTGCTTCACGATCAAATGGGATCCCGGTGGTTGACACGACTCCAGATGTGCGGCTGATTTCAAATCTGCTGTCAGGGTTTAATATTTTGTAGAACAAGGGCTCATTCACCTGATTCCCAACAGCAGCAATGACCGCTAGAGTCTTCTTCTCAGAGGAATTTTCTCGGATGTAGGCTTTGTAAGATTCCCGGGTGAACTTCAGCTTGCTCTCCTTGTTTTCCTGTACACTGATCTTCACTACAGCAACACTGGCAAATCTACCATCAGAAACCCTAACCTTTAACTCATATCTGCTCCGAAGCTGTGTGACATTCTGAATGGAGATAATGCCAGTGATAGGATCCATTTTAAATTTATCACCAATATTTCCCTCAGAGATGGAGAAGAGAAGTTTGGAGTTAGGCCCAGAGTCTGCATCTGTAGCACTGACTTGAATGACTTCTACCCCTTTGTATGTTGGCACTATAACAGTTGCCTCATACTGCTCTTGGCTTAAAATTGGTGCGCAATCATTAACATCAATTACTTCAATGGTCACATTGGCTGTGGTCTCAGCAAACAGCCGTGGCATTCCTAGATCATGGACCTGGACTGTGAAGCGGAAAACACTCCTCTGTTCGTAATCCAAAGCTGATGTAATTCTGATGGCTCCAGTGCTCGAATCAATGGCAAAATAGTTATGTGCAAATGGTTCAACAATCTGATAGATGAGCATGGCATTCTGGTCACAATCAGCATCAGTGGCGTGAATGACAAAAGGTGTGTTTTCACGGGTCAGTACAACACTATTGATGAGGGCTGACTCACTGATTACACCCTCAAATTCCCTCTGGTCAAAGACTGGAGCGTTGTCGTTTTCATCCTTTAGATGAATCGTAAGCGTTGTGTTGCTGGCAAGTCCAGCCATGTTGGTGCCCTGTATGATTAGCTTGTATTCAGAGATGGTTTCATAATCTAAAGCTTTTTGTGTTACAACCACTCCCGAGTTTGGATTGATATCAAACGCACTGTTGATGTTGCCACCTTTTATTTGATAGAAAACAGACGATTGGCTGACGGCTGTGACCGAGGTCACGAAACTTCCAGGAAGGGCTGCTTCGCTCACTTCTGCAGAAAAAGCCTCTCCGATAAACCTGGGGACTGCATTGTCAGAAACCGTTACCAGAACATGTACAGCGGTCGTATTTGACAGTGGAGGTACTCCGTTATCTGATGCCTTAACAGTGAGTTCAAATGTTGTCTTGCTGTTGCGATCAAGCTCTTTGGCTACTGTAATTGTCCCAAGGACAGGGTCGATGGCAAATGAGTTGGCAACATTTCCTGTAAGAGAAAAGAAAAAAGGAAGAATATATTTTTCTGTATGTTGTACTGGAAAGATGTGTTTAATGAGGACTGAATTGTACAAGCAGTTTATCAATCTAAGTCATAAGACTGGCTCAAAACAGAAGGAGCAACAATACATCATATTTCCATCTCAGCTACTTCAAATATGCACATATACAAATGCAAAGTCTAACTGAAGCATGCCTCTTGTTTTCACATAACAGATTATTGTAAGAGAGATTCTGAGTGGGATGTGCCCATCTCCCACATATTTGAAGATCCCCTAAACAAAATATTCAATATTCTCAGACTCTTTGTAAAGTATTTCATTCATATCCAGAGGGCAGCAGTACTGATGACTGATACATTTTTATGAGATGATTTCATTTGCAATGTTTTGCAATGAAAGATTTTTGCTATGAGGGCAAAAACTAGGGGTTAAAAACAGCAGCAGTGAAACTTAGCGTGCATTCACCTGATTCAATGTTGTAGACAACCTCTGCATTAGAGCCCTTGTCTTTGTCAAGAGCTGTAACCTGGAGCACCGCCGAGCCTACGGCAGCAGATTCAAACACTCGTCCTGAGTAAGGTGTGCCTATGAACCAGGGTGCGTTGTCATTGGTGTCGTCCACATTGACAATAACACGCACAAGGTTCCTCTTAACAGGAATGTCCTGATCTCGAACCTATAAAGTTCATTTTTATGAAAGAGAGGGAGACAAAGGGGAGGAGCAAGAGCATCAACAGAGAAGACAGTGATTAGCATCAGTGCCTTATGCTAATTTCTTGAGCATTTCATTTTAAACTGAAAACAATTTGAACATGGACTATTGTTAAACAATATGCTAGAACTTCTCAGAATTCAACAAAGTTCAGTCTGCTTCCACCGATCCATACCATGACAGTCAGGATGTGACGATGCATGGTCTCATGATCCAGTCGCTCAGTGGTATACAGGGTGCCGGTTCCTGGGTCTAGTCGGAACTTCCTCAGGCTGAACGGATCAGTGCTGCTCAGAAGTGTAAAGGTCAGTTTGTTCTTCTCGTCCCTGTCCACAGCACTGATCTCCAGGACCTCAGTCCCCGCTGGTTTGTCTTCAGGGACATTCACGACATAAACGTTCTCAGAAAACTCCGGCCGGTGGTTGTTGGTGTCAATGACACGGATAAGCACCTACAGGAGAAAAATAAAAGGTATGCAAGGTTACATTTTTAGACTTGACTTAATTCATATCACAAATGATAAGTGCAAAAGTATTTTAGAGGCTATTATGTAAGGCTTTTTAGACTTTGTCAAAAAGTGCTGCCAGCCATTATTCAATGAAAAGCTTTTATTTCTAAAGCAACCAAGTGACAAGGGTCAGCGTTGTTTACATATGCTAAAATATAATTATTTCAGTAACCAACTGATCAGTGGTGACTCAATTGTGTGCTTGTAAATGTATTTGATTGTCTTGAACCAAATAATGAATTCCAAACAATAAAGCTTCCAGTAAATGACTAGATATCACAGCTGTGGCGTATGCTTTAACGCCGCTCAGTATTATCGTCAAAAGATATGTAAGTAACACTTTTATCTTTATTTTAATCATTTCTCTCACTTTGGTCAGCACACAGTCACACATATACACTATATAATTTTCAAATTGCTTTCCTGAGCTCTGCAAAAATAAGCAGTATTGTGTTGACACAGACTCGATCGATTCATGTGATGGCAAAAGCAATAATTTAACTGAATGGCCACTTGATGCTACTAACAGGAAAACAAGAAATCAATGCTGAATAACTGCATTGAATCTAAATGAATTCTGATCTATATACATGAGCAGCTCATGAAAGAGTACATGTGTGAGAAATCAAATGACTGGGGAATGCTGAAAAGGACAGGTCCAGTGGTCCCACTATCCTACTGTATTAGAAAGACTGAAACAAATATAACTTTGAGGATGTGTTGAGTGTTACTTTTGTGCTAATACTGCTACCACTTCTTATATTTTCAAAGATTACGCTTCATGAAAATAATTTTTACATATGCATGTTTCTTTATTTGGATAATGCGCAAAGTGTAGTTTACTGTGCTTTTCCCGCAACACACGCACACACACAACACAGAACCTAACATCCCCAAACTGTAAAATTCCACTGGGAGCATGTTTTATCAACACCAGCCACTCGTCTACTGGACTTCCGACAGAGGATTATGGAGAGCTGCTGGAATGCGATCTCTGTTTCCCAGACCAGCGAGGGACTTCTACCCTTGCCAAACATGGTGAACAAAGGGATCAGCCCAGATTAGACACCTGCATACCAGACACCAGGGGGTGATGTCCCGTAAGGAAAACAGTCAATGCTGACCTGTTTGGTGCAGGAAGACTGAAGGGGGCTTAAATCACAAAAGCTCTGACCAGGTAATGGCTCACAACTGACTCGGGTTTGTCAGATCTCTGGTCAAAACAACTGTCCACTGTTGTTTGTTGTCATAATACTGTTTGTTGAGCACTGTGAGCCTATATCAGAGACAAATATAGACTCAACCTGACAGGACTGATAACATTTACAATCTGCTCTGTGCTGTGATGCTGGCAATGCTGCTGAGGCTCACAGATGTCATCTTGCAGGGGGAGCATTGGGCTGCTTGCTGTTTGTTAGTGCGGTAATCTTGCCACAAGTCATGTGTCAGAGACAACATATATCACGCTGTTAATAAGAACAAAGCTATAAAATAAATAAACGTAATTTTTAATGTGATATCAAATCTTAAAAAACATATCAATCTAGACCTGAAGTGCATGTTGCACACTCAGCAACATGACAAACTATCTCACTATAACCATGCGTTCTCATGTAAATGCAGACATCACACAGAACAAGATTCCCAATGCCT
This sequence comes from Pelvicachromis taeniatus, assembly GCA_015108175.1. NCBI lineage: Eukaryota > Metazoa > Chordata > Actinopteri > Cichliformes > Cichlidae > Pelvicachromis > Pelvicachromis taeniatus. Next base: position 12,063 of record VURO01011977.1, read on the forward strand.
ACCAATCCACCTATTACACACTCCGGCGCACATGCATGCACGTGCCCACGCACACACACCAGCAGAAGCTCCTAAGTTGCACACTTCCACACATACATCCACACAAAGAGGCTGCCCAATGTGTCTCAATCTGGCCAGCGTCAGATAACACGCCTTGTGAATAGTGAGTAAGGTGGCGAGAACTGATAGTGCCGTCGAGAAGGAGAAAGGATGGAATGTGGTCAGTGGTATCTGCATCTATCCACAGTGTACAAATCTATACCATTTAAAATGGCCACAAAAAGCTATTCACACGCACCTCACACCCCACATATGCGCACAAACTTCCCTCTCCTTCTCCCTTTGCAAGAAAGCTCCACAGCACTTCAAAGGGACTTTGCCCCCAAACATCACAAAAGCGGCATGATACAGTCTGACCGCAGCAGAAACGCTGGTGTAGAAGGAAACTCTGTAGTCTTTGTATATGACTTCCTCTGGGAAAGCTGAGAGGGAACGAGATTGGGACTGAGACACGAGTGTGACAGATGGAGATACTAAGGAGGAAAAAGTGCTGTGACAGTAAGATGATGGTAAAGAAGATAAGTGACAGTGAAAACCTAAAGGCGGTTAAGGGAAATGGTCAAATTTAGAAAACAGATTGTGGAAACAAAAAAAAGATGTGACTGAAAAAAAAAAGAGTGAAAAAAGTTTGTGATATAATAATGAGGTTTGATGCTCTAGGTAAAAAAAAAATAATAATCTTGCAAGTATGAGTAAATAAACTCAACGGTCGAGTGAGATATAAAGAGAGTCTTTGTAATGTGGACTAAGATAACAGACGAAACAGGAGAACAGGAACAGATTGTGAGCAGAACAGCTTGAGGTACTTCTGCACGGCCAAAAGGAGGATGCCATATAGCTGGAGACGGGGTGGGTGGGTGGGGGGAACTGGGCTGCATGCCGAGGCTGCCTTGTTGGCACAGCTCCTGGCTATGAGGTGCCCGAGCTGGAATGCGGCACCCCTCGTCTACATCAGCTGATACTTCAGCGACGCCTTCATAGACCTACAACGGTCATATGGAAAGAACGTCAGACTGTTTTCCAAAGACCTCCCAAAGCCCTGAGTCCCTCACACTGATATTACCACTAGAGCCCCCAGAGGGCTGGATTAAAAATCATTTTCAATTTTCAGCTCATAGTGTGTTATTTTAATTTGAAAAAAAAAAGAAAGAAAGAAAGAAAAAAAAAAGATGTACAAGAACAAAAGTGTATTTAAAACAGTGCCTCCTGAATTACAAAACACCTTTATTGTCAGGTATTCAGAACAGGACACGGGGGAGCTCTTCATTGTGCTCATTGTCCTCCTGTGCCATGCGTAGGAGAGGAAGCCCCCCTGCCAGGTGGCAGGTTCTGGGCAAAGGGGGGCCACTGGCACCGAGTACTCAAACATGTTCCCAAAACAGGATTAACAGAGCCCACTATCCACACAGGTCCAGCACTCCTGTTTGCACTTTATTCTACCCAAACAGAATTATCATCATCTCTGCAAGCCATAGCCAAGAAAGATAAAGATTTCTGCAGAAAAAAAACAGAAAGAAAGACAAAAGGGGGCTAGAGAAAGACAGAGAACAAAAAGAAAAGGAAAAAAACATTCCTAGGAGAAAGAAAATAGGCCAGCACGTCTGGCAGCACAGCTTCCACATGACTTTGATTTGAGGAATATATAAGTCCGACTTTTGAGGTTTCATAAGGTGCGTTGTGTGTGTGTGTGTGTGTGTGTGTGTGTGTGTGTGTGTGTGTGTGTGTGTGTGTGTGTGTGTGTGTGTGTGTGTGTGTGTGTGTGTGTGTGTGTGTGTGTGTGTGTCACTCC
>VURO01011977.1:17376-54327 GCA_015108175.1 Pelvicachromis taeniatus
TATATACTTAGTTTGTTTTTTGAGAAGGCTGAAAACCCCCCAGGAAATACAAATTTACAACTAGGATATGGTTAGCAGAAGCTTTTCAGAAGCAAAATAAACAAACATCTGACCGGCTCTGTCAAAAGGTTAAAAGTTCACCTACACTCTCCTCTATATTAAAGGGAGTCACAGAGTTACTAGTTGCCAAAAATATATATATATTAGAAATTCACTGAGCAAAACCCAAGAAATAATCCCACCTACGATCCGAAGTAAGCAGGAACCAGAATGGTATCGATCCCCTTTATCCAACTCTTGCTAAGTGACTGAAGTCTACTTTACTAAAATGTTTGTTGTTGCTTTAACTGAAACATCTGTCTTGATATCTGATAAACAAAGGAGTAAAAATGCAGCATCATCATGCATAAACACAGGCAGCGGCATACGGAGGAAAAAGATCACACCGTCACCACAACACATCCCGTATCGTCTGAATCATCTGTCCGTATAGGTTTTGTGTCTCAGGTCAATTACCTCTATAACGAGGTTCACACATATAAAACACCATCTTTCCTGCTCAGGGGAATGCAATGAGAGGACATCAGAACATCAACATATCCCAACAAACAAGACAGTTTAGCGTCCGCTTCACTCATTACCCCTCTCTTTACTCGTGCTATTTCTCAAAACAGAAAACAGAACCATGACAACTGCCTCATCAGCCTCCAACCGCTTCATTAGTGTTTCAATTACCTGGGTGCTGACAGTTCGTGTCCCATCCGTGGCTTCCACTGTCAGGTTGTAATTTGATTTCTGCTCTGCGTCCAGGGGCCGTGCTACAATCAAGGTTCCGCTGGCCTTGCCCACGTCAAAGCGGCTGTCATAATTACCACCTGTGGAAGAGCATTTTATTGTACAAACATGGAAAGACTGAAGATTAGAGACATATCACTGCTTAGTTCGGTGCGTGTAGCAAGGTTATACAAACACTAGATGGGGGCACAGAGATGGACACATAAACATCAATTTTCTGCTCTGCTGGAGTCGAAGATAATGAACAGATACGCTTACACTGATGTCATTAGCTATCGGTGCAGATTTCCTGTTCTATCTAAACATTTCCCACATTATAGCCATTTCATGCAATTAACCAAAACACAGAAAGTATGGGTACAAAAAGCCAAAGTGATGATTGGATAACGACACAATAGACATTTATAAAAAGAGTTCTGAACTGTAATGGTGAACCATAAGGGAGCTGCTACAAATTGAAGCTCTAATTCACACACAAAATGAAGAGGAGGGTTCCCTAACCCCTGTGAGGCTTTTAATCAGGTCACAGGTTTTAGTGGAAAAATGTGGCACAACATCAATCCCATAGCACAACACCAGGCAACCACAGGCAACGGGCAGCACCAACAGACAATGCAGGATGATCTCTTAATATAGCACAGCCTATTAGGAGATCTCAGCAGATACCTTCTGCTGTACAGTTGTGGTCACAAGCCATCTGAAGGATGTAAAACATCTCAGAATCCTCTATGCCGTCTTGCAAATATCCAACCAAACAGAACATTCCAGAGAAAAAAGGGAAAGCGGTCAAAGAGCGCGGAGAAAGAAGAGAAGAAAAAGAGATGTGTCAGTCAGACATTGATTAGAGGAAAGACAGGCTGGGAGGAAGGGAGAAGAGGCAGGCATTTCCCAACACAGACTTTTTAAATCTTCCCATGCACACAGTGCCTACAATTTAAAAGAAGGAAACAAAGATGAATCATGTTTTAACACTTCAAAACACAGCTGCTAATTAAAACTGTAAGGAAATATACTACACGTCAGCTCCCTCGCACAAAACAGCTAGGAAGAGTATCAATATTTATCGATTATGGCCGACTGATTCATGATGCAATTCGGTTATTTCAACAGCTTTACAAAGGCAGGCAGCAGTAACTGCACAAGCAATAAAACGGCGAAAAATGGCCTCAAGTTTTCACACTGGCGAGTAAACTGCTTTAAAGAAATAAAGGCTCTAACACCTTTTAGGCGTATTTAGGCTGATTAAGAATCCACAGCTGCCACGGAGCTTACATAAGATCTCTAATCTTCAGCTGAAACATTTGTATTCACCTTTCTTTTTCTTTGTTCGTCTGCGATTATTTACAGTCCAACTGGGGGGGATTTATGTGCTTGTTTTGCTTGTTTCTGCATGCCTACCGATACTATTTTCCATATGTTAAAATTAACACACCAATGTGGACAAATAGAGCATGTGCTGAAAGCCAAAATGGCACTGATTGCTACTTTGCTAAGACAAAGTAGCAATCAAAGTGGACATTGGGCATTTTTGTCTATTATGACTATTTACACTGGAATTCTCCATCCTACTGTGCCTGATGTTTGCATCTTTATATGGTGCACATTTAATGGAAAAGTATCTTTAATATGGTGAAAATGTAGAGAAAGTTTGTAAAAAAGTTTATTTATTTGATTTTGGGAGCTAACATTGTAAAACGAAAGGATTAATGCCGGCTTAAGAGACTGCTCAAATTATCAAATGCAATCTTATATAAGAAATACCTTGCAGCCTTAATGCACTATAAAACATCTCTATTTAAAATGATTGTTTCTAATCCTCCGCTAAGCCACACACGCACACACACAGTGTGTTAGTACTAAAGTGTTTCTCTATAGCAGTAACAGGACGCTTAGCATTTATACAGCATGCATGCACTCAACATGAAATATGAATCTAAAGGAGATCCTACCTGTGATTTCAAACCACACGGGAACATCGGAGGATTCAGTGGCGACAACGCCGACCATGTGTGCCACAGGATCGCTTTCCATGACAGAAAAGGTGAAGGGGGACTCCTCAAAAGCCAGGGGAGCTGCGTCGCCTGGCACTTGTGGTTTGGGAATCCACTCGATGTGCAGACGACAAGTGGAAGATTTCTGAGGTCGTCCATTGTCGACAGCTTTAATCTAAGAGAGGCAGACAATCAAAGTCTGTGTTACAAACTGTTATGCAATGGTTTCCTCCAAACTAGTTCCTATGTGCTCCAGAGGAGTTCATCGCCCTGAAATCCTTCAAAGTAAAACCATTTCCATACACTGAGACGTCTGCATTAAACACCATGTGTCTGAACATCTTTGGTGATTCAAGCTTTAGTGAAGAGTTTTGTACTATAAAACTACAGTGAGCACCTTTTGGAGACTTAAGTCTGCATATTAGAATATTAGTATCACTACCAAATGAAATATTTACAGCTAAAAGTGTTCATGAAGATCCTGTTTTGTGTTTTTTCCATTTACCTTGCAGGTGGAAGATTGACAGGCAGCGTTCATTTTCACACACATAACACTTTTTTTTAAACCCAAATCTTAAGATACTCTTCAACAAAACAACTGTCATAATGTTCTGACACTGATAAAACTCTCAACAGCCAAAGTGCGATGTCACATCAGTGGCTGAAAAATTTGGAGCTTAATAAACACCGCTGCTGAATCACAGCAACAACAAAAAAAAGAAAGCAAATATAAATCCTAAGAATATCTTCTTATCTCTCACTGTTATTACTAGTGTGTGGAACGAGCTCCCAAAAATTTAATATATAAATAATTTGTTCTTTAAGAAGAGTTCAATCCAGCAGTGTGTGCACCAATTAGCATTCAGTGTCTGTTACAGACACTACACTGCAGCTTTAAACACAAAACTACAGAACCGTGGAGACTGGAAAGCAGTTATAAAACTTGAGGGGATGAGGAGAGCGCAACAATAAAGCAGCAAACAAGCATCTGTTGTAAAAACATAGTGCTCACTGAGAGACTCTGAAGCTGAGGACAGAGCGGTAGCCTGTGATTATAGATACTCACTGTAAGTATGTCATATTCTCCTGCAGAGGAGAACTTCTTGGACGACACCAGGCCCGTCTTGGGCTCGATGAAGAATTTTCCATGTTCATCTCCCTCCTCGATGCTGTATGAGATCTCAGCATTAGGTCCGTCATCACGGTCTGATGCAATTACCCGATACACCGGGTACCGCTTCATGGCTCTCTCATTCTCGGGCCTCTCCCGCTCAGGGAGTTGGATCTTGTAGATTTTCTCCAGGAACAACGGCCTGTTGTCATTCTCGTCGAGGACCTGCACAATGACGCGAACAGTGGTGGATTTTGGTGGAACGCCGTGGTCGGTGATGGTTACCTGAGAAGAAAGAACAAAGTATCAATTGATGAGGTGAACTTTAAATAAATCTCAGTAGAGCTTATCTCAGTGAATTATATCAGCATAGGTATCCCGTGAATTTGTAAAGATTAAGACACTCTGTTACAAAATGATCATACTGCAGTCCCAAATTAATTAAGTAAGAAAAAAGAAAGAGGCATGCTTTTTCACTTTATCGTGCTTTTCTTCCACTTCCTTTTTAGTAAGTGAACTGGCAAGCAGAACCAAAGGGATACTTTGGTTTCTTTGAGGCGTACTTTTATGAGGTACTTATAGTCAGTGATTCGCCTAAAGTAGCCTGCAGCTTAGAGAAGCAAACAGCAGTGACCTAAAAAATACTTTTAATATTTTCACCACTAGAGAAAAAATTATTATTATGATCAAATACAATCAAAACAATCAGTTGCTGATCTGCTCCTGTCTTGAGCCGTTATGTTTGAGTTTTTCTGTGATTTTGGTGCTTTAAAAGGTTATTTTAGGCATCACAAATACGCATGTTCTGCTGAGTCTGGTGGCTCCGATTACAGCAGCTTTAGTTCCCAACTGGAAAGGACAGTCAGACGCAAAGTAATAATGGGAAAAACAAGATAAACACATACTGATTTGTGACCAAGTGGCTAAAATATGTTTCTGCTAACCCAGCCTACAGCAGTACAGCCTGAGTGCATGGACTCCTGTCTGCTTCTCCAAACTAAGGTGGGTGTACTGACAACCATCTGCTGACTACCAATACATACCCCATACAACCACATTTCAAAGAAACCAAACTATTCCTTTAAAACCAATTCCCTCTGCGATTCACTGTCAGAAAGTCTATTCTAAAAAGGAAACCAATTATCCAGCCGGAACAAGTTGTTCGACATTCTTCTATAGCTGGAGATGGGTTAGTCCAACACTCCAGTCATAAATTACTCCAAGCAAACATTTTTGATGCAATAAAATTGTTGTGTGGCGTTACTAGATTTGCATAAACATAATTTCTTTTTTAAAAAGTTCATGATTTGTGGTAAGATTGGATTTTATGACTGAGATAAAAAAGAAAAAAAAATAACACTAGAGCTAATTATTTTTAATTAACTGCACCTTTTCAGTCTGATAGCACCCGCCGTACCGACTCTGCTGCTCTGTGTCAAGTATGCACACAAAGATTCTAAACTGCTAATAAACATTAAGTCTAAATGCTCTCAACTAAAGGCAGGGGGTTTTATTAAACCCCAGAAGCATTGAGTATAAAAGCCAGTGTTGAACAACTACATAATTAACATGAACCTAATTTAAGTCCCTGCATCGAGTGTTAGCGGTGGCACACTAAGGCTTTGTCATTTCCGCCTTTGACTTAACACATCAGTGTGAGAATTTAGACGTTAGTGCGCACAGTCTGAGGAGCTTAATCGAAAACAAACAGCAACAGGATGACCTAAACAAGCACAATTTTTAGAAAGTCCCAGAAAATGGGCTTGTGACCATTTCTGCCTTCAAGCTGCAAAACGCTGTAAAAGGGCAGAACAAATGTCACAGTCATTTAAAACCATCTGCTAAGTACTTTACTAAGAGCAGTCAGGAGTCCAGGGCCAGGGACATACCATTTGGTACCATAGGGTCAATTACTAAAGAAATGTGTTTTTGTTTATCCCTCACTGTCCGCAGCTACTGAAATGAGCAGAATTTATGAAAGTGGATGACAAGAAACCAGAGCGTGAATACCAGAGTGTGATGGATAAACATAAACAAGGCACTTTGTTTATGTTAAGTGCCATTTCAAAAAGTCAAATGAAGTGCTACCCTATAGCTATAGCTACCCAGCTATCCATCACAATGTGCATCTCTTTGGGAAATTTACATGAAAAGCCTTTGTCTGGCAATTTGGCGAGCAGACAAAAGACTGAGACGTTAGACCGGGGGCAGTCTGTCTCACAGCACAAATCCAGCACTGCTGTGAAGCTGCAACCTGACAAACTGAGCCATTCTTAGAAGACATTCTATACAATAAGTTAATATTCTCTCTTCTCTCTAAATCTCACTCTTTTGTCCTGTCATCCTCCCCTCACCCCCAACCGGTCACAGCAGATATCTGCCCCTCCCTGAGACTGGTTCTACTGGAGCTTTCTTCCTGTCAAAAGCAAGTTTTTCCTCCCCACTGTTGCCAAGTGCTCACTCATAAGGGGTTCTTCTTGGGGTTCTCGCTGTATTGTTGTAGGGTCGCTGCCTTACAATATAAAGTGCCTTGAGGTGACCTCTGTTGTGTTTTGCCACTACGTAAATAAAATTAAATTCAGTTGAAAATAAGATGTATATTGTCTTCATCTTGAAAGTATTTAAATAAATCCTTTAAATCACTGAAAGAACAGCATTTCCTTAAATTCTCACTCCCAACCCATTAACGCCTCTTCTGACAGTTTGTAACTTGGGTGATACGATCTTCTGAGAAAACCTAATTGCCAAAGACACTCAGAGCAGACTTCAGCAGATTACAGCTATAGGGGGCACAAGCTGCTGCAGCACGAGCCTGGTGTAACAAGCTCCGTCTTGCAGAAAGTCATGAGTAAGCAATGTGCAAGAAAGCACACGAGGGGCAAGCAAGCCGGGCTGCTAAGTTAAAGATTATTACAACCGGGTCAGCTATTCCTTTTTCAGGTTGTGTTGGTGGATAGAAAAAATAACTCTTCTCTAGCTTAGATGGGAGTCCACAAAAGGAGAGGAAACATCTGACATCAAACAGTTTTCTACATATCTGCCTATTCTTCACCCAAGTCTGTATGATGTCTGATTTGAGAATAAAGCAGGTACTAGCTATCCACAGCTGGTGAGTGGCTGTCATCTGACCTGCGTTGTGCACTCTTTACTCAGGCACCACCATCACCAAAACCAAAACCAAATGGTTCCATTAGTGAAAATGTGACTGAACAAAACCATCTCCTGCTGTGTGCTACATCTGAGAAAATATAACTTAAGAAAATGTCTGGATTCTCCCGACGGTTTCTGGAGCTCATATGTGAAAACAGCTTAGTCGCTTTTATCATAAACCAAGTCAGTTCATTTTGACAGTTTGTGGCCTGGATTCAATTTCCTCAAGTTAAATGACTAAGGTTCTATTTAGCTGACGCACATGTACCACTTAAGTGTCTCTGTGGACAATAAAGATTAATGTTTTATATGGTGATGAATTGTACTGTACTGAACTGTATTAGTAAGTTTGCCACCTTGAAGATAGAAACCCAAGATTTTAATGAGCCAGAAAAATGCACCAACCACTTGGGGCACTAGGAGCGACTGACTCTACTCAACTAATGTTACACATTGTAGTTTTAAGATGGATTTAAGCTTTAAATTAACTTATACACCTAGTTTAACACCACGATAGTGGGCGCTGGTTATTTATAAATGATGGATTCTGAAAAAAATGATGTGAATTTTGTTTTTGTTGTTTTGTTGACATTTAATACATTTACAGATTAATCAGGACTTTTTTTTTTTTTTTTTTATCAATTTTTTTGGTTTTTTTTTTTTTTTTTTGCATCAATTGTTTGTGGCATGTTTGACAGCTTTGTCAAACATGCCACAAACAACTGATGCAAGCAGTCTATTCACCTCTGCTTTTACATTATAATGTGTTCTCTACAGTCCCAGACCTAAATCCTCAGCATGTCCTGGCATGTCCCACTTTTGCTATTTGCCCACCCCCTCCTTCCTAGGATGGAGGCCTCTGATCCTGCCGCTAGAGCCCACACTCAGATCTATCAAGAGCAGCTTTGCCTTTTCTCAAATTCCCCCACTGCCTTTCTGCTTTTAGTTCTCTCTCTCTCTCTCTCTCTCTGTCTCTCTTTCACACACAGGCACACGACAACAACCAACCCCCATCCATCTCATCATAAAAGCTGAAGGCCCCCTGTGCTCCCTCCAACTCTTCTTGGCATTTGGAGCAAACAATGCTGACACAGCCCCCACCCTAATTGCTCCACATGTTCCACATGGTCCCACATGTTTGGTTTCTTCTCCTACAACAGGCTAGCACAAAAAAAAAAAAAACTTCAGCACTAGTTAGGACTTCAATTTGATTTGCTCTGCTTGCACCCGGATGCCAAATTGTAGGGTTTAAGGGTTTGTGCTGCTGCACCAATAAACTGCTTCCTGCTGAATTTATAATAACCTGCAACCAACATGCACAAACGTCTTAAGTTGCTATAGTTACACGGCTCTGCTTTTTGTTTTGTTTTTTTGCATCAGACAGCTTCTCCAACTTCCTAATTCAAAAACCCAAATGTTGGAAGCAGCAATTTAGCTTTTACCGGAAACCACTAGCTGCAGGAGCTGTGTGTTTTTGACCTTGATAACATATAGTCCACCCACATTCAACAAATATAGTACAAAGCATTTTTTTTCTCTTACATTCAGTTCACTCGCCAGCTCCCTAAAGGAGTAAAGTCCTCCCTTATTCCCCCACTTTTATCCCTATCATTTACTCTCAGTCATGTAATGCAATTAGTGCAGTGTAGTGTACAATCGGAGTATGAAATACAACACTGCTTAGGCACCAGATGCACCAGCACATTAAATGTCACCCAGGGCTCACTGAATTGTGTAACTTCTAACAATAATTAAAAGGCGTCAGATCTGTTCCCTGCCACCACCGGAAACACAATTAAAAGAGCTATTATCAGCCTCGGCTCTGTGGTGAGAGAGAGCGAGGGAGGGAGCGCATGGAGCCGCGCTCAATTATAACCCACAAGTTTAGACGTCGGCCTGTTGGTCTGACAGCAGCTTCCTGTTCCAGCTCGCTCCATCCACGAGATGGAACAGTGGGAAGGAACAAAGCAACAGTCACCAGGATCTCCCACACGCCTCCTACCTCTCCCTCCTTCCCCGTCCGGAAATCACTACAAGGAGAAATTATTCGGAAAGAGCTCTCTTGCATATCCAAGAAGATCTTTTTGGTTGGCAACATGTGGCAGGCAGCCAAAGTTGACTGCAAATGCCAAACCACAGAGAAGGGAAAATGCCCAGCTCTCTAGTGTGAGTCTTTTTTTCTTTTTTATACTGGAGGAATCAGCGCATTGACCTTAAAGGTTTCTAATTATCATGCTGCTCATTCATTTTCACATAAATTAAAGACTGTTTCTTTAGAAATTGAAAAAGAAATGAGATGCAGCGCTCACCTCTAGGATGTGCTCGTCTTGCTGCTCTCTGTCAAGTTTCCTTGAAGTTGTTGTAACCAAGCCTGAAAAAGACAATCAGCGATGACAACATTAATTTTACATAAACAACACAAAGATAAAATTAAGGGAAAACAAGCATTGCTCAGATTTTGTCACTTTTGGGGTTTTTTTTAATACAAAATTAAAGATTATGCCACACATAAGATAAGACCACAACTGTGACATTTTAAAAGTAGCGTGGCAGTGTGCACATAAATAATCCAACACTACTTGTTTGGTGCTCAACACTGGAACACAATGATGACAGTAGACTTTACGTAAGTAAAGTAAACGTTTTATATCAGTTCACATGGTTGACTTTTCATTGTCATCTAAGTGTAACTTGTTCTTTTTGTTTGGGGTTATAATAACATGTTGAGTTTAATTCATTTGTCCAAAAAAAACAGAAGACTCAGGGAGTCCGAAATATTATCATTCTGATCATTTATCCATACATATCCATATTTTTACGTGTATGTATAAAAAGAAAGCTGACACTTGTGAGACTTCATCAGAGGTGTAGCATCACAGAAGATACCTTTGTGTCAAAGTAACTGAGGATAAAACACAGAAAAACACAAAGACGATTTTCCTGGACTGGCTTTTTATAGCATATAAGAAAACCATGAATCAACATATGAGCATTACCTGATGCTGCAGAAGTGGAGCAGACCAAAGAGGTTTTATTAGAATCACAGCTAAGCGTTTTGCAATTTGGCATCATTTTAAAAAGTTACAATTTTTAAAATGTCTGCTGTATTGAACAGCAGACATAAGACTTTCATGTCTGAAGTGGCCAAAAAAACAGTGGCCAACAGCGGTGTAAACAACGGTAGACTGGTGGGTACTAAGCAAGCAAATAATGCAGGAAATTTTCAAATGGAAAACTGTTCCTGAAGTACACTGAGAAAAAGAGAGAGCTGTGAGGGAAGTGTGATTTTATCGAGTGGAAGCAAAACAGCAAAAGTAAGAGGGAATTATTGACGATGTTTATCAAAAGCGAAGAGTAGTTTTGTTCTTTTGCTGCTGGTTTAGTAAATTTTGGTCGTAGAGTGACAAAACATGCAGCATCAGAATCTGAAGATGACGCCTTTCAACCCTAACGGCATGTCTGTGTACGTGCTGTCGGGTGAACGAGCCGCGCTTTGTGTGAAATCCGTTTACCGGCTCTCATTTGCTGTTTTAGCTGTTTGGAGGTTGTTGAAATTGTTTTGTGAGCTTTAACCTGAGATTCTGGCATTTCTGGCAAAATACATTTGTATTTAAAAATTGATCCAGGATTTAATAAATCTATATTGTGTGATTCAAGCTAAAATCAATTTTAATCAGAAAATCGATTTTTTTTTATACCCACCCCTATAATCAACCAGATTGGTCTCAACTCTCAAGCATCGACAAACATCTCCTTTGTAAACTATAAAAATGCCAAAGTTCTCAGCAAAGAAAACATTTGACTGACCAAAGAAAAAAACAATCGCGCCACTCATTGTTGAGTGACATAGTCTGAACCCTGGTGATATGTCATTAGTCACCCGTGAGTAAAGACTGTCTGGATAAGTGCTTTCCCTGTGGTCTTCCTTGTTTCTGGCCTATCCTGTTGCCAGACAGCCCAGCATACTGTCTTGTGAAATATCACACAGACCTGAAAATAGTACCCCCACAGCAGCACAGGCTTGACACCCTACTTTTAGTTTTTCCACAAGCTGAATAATAGACAGCCAGTAAGACATCACCCGCAGGTCTGAGCACTTTTATACAAGCGGCAAAAAAGAGATCCTACTGCTATTTAAAGCCTTTCAACAGTTTTGTTGAGCACTACTACTCAGTTTAAGTAGGACGATTGATGATGTGTGACATCAATCACACAAGGGAAACCTTGTTATGCCGAGCTTTGACAAAAGTAAAAATAAAACAAGCTGGAATCTTGAGTTCCTGACTAATCTAATTTTTAATCAAATTCACAAACAAGAGAAGCAAAGAGAAGAAGAAGAAGAACAAGGGGGAAGGGTATTGCTACATTATAGGCAGCATTCTGTTCTCACTCCCAATGTAATTGCAACTTTGTAAAGACACTGAGTATAGAGTAGACATGCCAACTTTGACCGCACCAGAGCTGCCTGCTTGCCACACTGCGCCTGATTAGCATAAAGCAAAGGATTTCCGAAACCCAAACCCATCAATGGCACATATGCCTGCAACAAGAATAGCAGGCCACAACTTACAGCTCCTGAAATAGCCCTCCCTAGCTCTGCGATTCGTGGATATAAGTGAGTGCTGCTTCTGCTCCCTCTTTTTATCCTCTTCTTCTTAGGCTTTATTTAATCTTCACAGTGAGCTGTAGAGATATACGTCAACTGATATCTGGCCGGGGGGGGGGGAGTATGTGCAATAACACCTTTCCTCAAGCTGCAACCCATATTTTTGCTCTGCTTACCTAACGTGGTCACATATCAATGGGCAACCAATTTAAATTTTACATTACTGCAAAATCTTGAACATGCACATATGAATGAGGGATGTAAATTAACACCTCTCTTAACCCCCCTCCACTCAGCAGCGTACGATATGACACCACTAGCACTGATAAAACAAATGAAGTTTGGTAAGTGTATATGAGCTGCTGGGATTACTCTTGCATGACTTCTACAAAAGGGGACAGGATCAGCATGGGTTAGATGGGTTTGCACGCTGTAAGATTATTATCACCAAAGCAGGCCACGCTGACTAATTATTCATGTGCTTCGGCGAGGCCGGAGATGATGGATGGTAATGTTTTTAAGCTCCCCTGCGTGCTTGTGTTAGGTAACTAGTCTCTCTAAGTATGTATTGTACAGCTGAATACAGATGGCATCATTAACCACATTATGTCTGCAAGTTATAATTTCTCTGCAAATCAGCTGCCTGATCGAACCTGCCTGTAAACTTATGCACCCGTGCTGTGCTTCTGCAGACCAACAAATAAAGCATAACCAAATACAATGAAAAGAACAAGGAACTGGGCTTCATCCCAATCCCGCTCCAGATTTGAGTCCTGCTTTGTAGAGACGGTCCAGAGCTACCGTTTCACAAATATCGACTCGGCAGCAGCAGGCAGGCGAGATGATAACTTAATGGCACAAATTTAGCACTGTTGCTGGTTTCCTTTTTTGTACAAATGCATTTTCGACAATGGTGCATATTTTTGTTCTATTATAATCCCTCCCGTTTTTTCCCCCTGGCAGCACTTCCAAATCTGCTTGGAAAAAAAGAGGGGTTGGAAGTTTAGTTTAAAAAATTGGGCTAAAAAGGGTGCACGGGGTAAAGACCCTGTTGATCTCTTATGTGATCACTTATGTGATCCTTAATGTCAATCTTTTTCTGAACTAAGCTGAACCTGCACTGTCCAGGCTGGCACATTCAATCGCAGGGTGCATTGAAAAAGCCTTTTCACACAGTAAACAAACACACTTAATCATTTAGTGAGAAGTCGTGCCCTTTTTCAAAGATTTTCCCGCATGTGTACTAAGTAGTTTAGGATTTTAAGTAATGATTATTTTCATTAACATTCAATATTTTTTTTCAGTTAATTGATTAATTGCTCATGCTTTTCAGAGCTCAGTGTGAGATGTATTCTGTCAAAAGCCACAAATTCAAAGTCATTCAATTTATTGTTAACAAAAAACAAATCAGCAAATTGTCACATTGAAAAGACGCTTTTACATTTTTTCTTTTGTAAAATGACTTTAAAGAAACTGTTTAATCTCAAAGCAGATGCTTTACTTTTTATGCTAATAGCGTAATCAGTAGATTCAGCTCTCGAATACAAAGGCGGTTTCAGGACAATGCATCTTAATGAAAGTGTTTAAACTACAAGCTCATCTTGAGTTTCCTGAGCTCTCAATACTTGGCCCTAAATGTAACAGATTTCTGTGTCTGAGGGCGTTTGGTTTTCCTGATCGATCGCAGCAGACTAGTTATATCCAACTTTAGGTCGATGATGTGTAGCCATGCAGAGGAGCTGGCGAAGCAGGGTTTTAAGAGCAAAGCGAAGAAAAGCAAAAAAAACCAAACAAACCCAAAAACCAAACTACAGAGCCGCTGGTGCATGCAGTCGGCATTGTTTCTTTTACTTTGTCTTCTTCTTACATTGTTATTACTCCTCCTTAGTTTTAGCACACAGCTTGAAAACAGCTCAACAACAATGCTAGCCCCGCCTGGGAAGCTAAATGGCTAATTGTTCATCCTTCCACGGTTCATTGGACCAGTTTAGAAACCACTTTCCCGTGTCACAATACCAGACAAATCTGTTAGATCGATGAAGTGGACAGACTCAGAGGTTTGGTTAACAAAAAAAACTCCAGGTCTCTCTCAAATTTTGTAAGTCAAAGTATTTTAGATTTTTGATGGAGCATGAAACCAGCGCTCGTTCTGAGGTCAGAGCGGAATCAAACATTAAATGTCAAAAATATGTTGCATCTGCTGCAGATGAGAAATGTCAGACATGCTGCAAATTCAAAGTCATTCAATTTATTGTTAACAAAAAACAAATCAGCAAATTGTCACATTGAAAAGACGCTTTTACATTTTTTCTTTTGTAAAATGACTTTAAAGAAACTGCTCGCTGGCAGATCTCTGACCGAGTGACTTGCCGCCCACTCTAATACTCCACTGCTGATATCACTTGCAGAAAACAATTCACGCAAACTTTTTTCCCCCTAAAAACGTTAAATGTTCAATAAATCTCAACCTGTTTGCAATCCCCCTACAGGGACACACACGTGCCATCCCTGTATGGAGGACTCACCTCCACTCTGTCACTACTTAAATGTTAAAGAACTGTAAAATGATTAGTTAGTAAGCCAGCGCTGACCAACGACGTCTGCTCTTTCAACCCGCAACCTTTGTCACAACACACACATACTCCCGTGCACACTTACACACTGAAAAGCCATCCTCAGGCGTGGGCTGAGCTGGGCCGACAGTAATTATAGCCATGCTGTTTTGAGAGGGGTAGAAAAACAACAGAAAGGCAGCAGTGGCACTCTCAACCATGGCCTTGAGCACTGCAACCACTGCTCCAAAATGGTGGCCTGAAGGGAGTTAAGGAGCCCAGGGCATTGTTAGGGTGGTTAATTGCTGTTGTGATTAGCAGTCTTGAGAGTGACACACATATTTATGTGACATACATTTAGCCGTGACTCCAGACAATCAGGAATGTGCTGGGTGTCTGCAGTGGCTGGAGACGTTTAGCATCGCTGATGAATCGATGCTGAGCTCTGACCGAAAAAAAAGAGCGTAATATGACACGGCCATGTCACAAAGGCCTCTGCTACATGCTTCGATAAATTAGAAGTTCTATTAATAAACTTTTTGTTGTTATGATTTTGGTCTCCTTTTGTTTGTGAATGTGACTGACAGTGTGCCAATGAGGCATGCACGCCCCTGCTGCCATTATTAATTTCTTTTGTGCACATAGTGCATCTAGCACATTAGCGTTTCCCTTACTACCACAGTGGCTGCCTCCCTAACGAGACCCTCATCTTTCCAACAAAGCAAGGGGGGGGGAGGGGGGGGAACCTAATTTTAAAAACAAAACATTGTGTATTGTTGCCTAATTTATGTTCACTTATTTCATTTCAGCTCACTGTTGGTCTGTGTGCCGTGTTTTGCTTTCATTTAGGGTTGCACTAGTTTCTCTAGTGCGACAGAAATACACTCCAGAAGATGTTGTTAAGAAGTTGTTAAGAAGATTGATCTGTTACCCCTACCACACCCCCCATAAAAAAATCTCTTCATATCTGGATATGAAGAGATGAGAAAAAGAAAAACAACCTGCGAGCTGCCTGCTTCCTCAATTAAATGCTTACCATTTTTGTCTTGTGAAGAAAATAACAAACAGTGACTGTGTTATTTGTTATCTATAAACTCTGTTAGATCCCAGACAAGCGTATCAATATTCTCAACTTCATTAAGATTTGTCTGTCATTCAAGCCTAAAACATCACATCTGTTTCCACCACTCGTGATGCAATCAATACTTTAAAAAAAGAAATACTGTGTAAACTCTGGTACACTGATACTAAAAACCACAACCAGACTGTGAGTTTATAAAGGGTGGTTACTTCAAAGCACGAACTCCTCGTCCACTTTTAATAGCACAGTCTGGAAAATGCTGCTGAATAAGATATCCTGACAATTCAGATGCATGCTCCTTAAAAGCAGGTGTAGTTCAACAAATCCCCACACCAGACACAGAATTTAACAACGAAAGCACACTGACACATACATAAGAGCTTTGTTTAATTTAGTAAAATTGATTAAGAGGGAGTGGATTGAGATTTCTCAGTACCTATTAGCAGCAGGGCTTATTTTTAATCTGAAAACACATTATGTTAAATTTGGGGGATTAAGGTTTCCAAATTCTTGTCGAGGAAGTTGACGCAACGGAGAAGCTAAGAGAGGTAAATGCATAGACATACCCAATGCTCAGGCCAATAAGAATAAGATCTTTAAGGCAGAATACGTGCAGGTATCCGCTCAGGCCAACAGCCACCAATCACAATGGCCTAACCTGTGAAACCAACTGACTGAGGTAAACCTCACCAGCGAATATTTTTTCCCTGCCTTTGGAGGAATGCTTTCAAACTAAAGGAAGCATCTGAGGTTACTGTCATGAAAAGATTGTTAAGCCTGTTTATGGCATAGAAAACACAGCAGGACAAAGGTGATGCTAGCAGTGTAAGACTCAACAGCTCGACCATTTTATTCACATTTAGACCAAGTAACAGACGCGCGCAGATTGTATTCAGCAGAATATGTTCAAATATAAAGTACAGCCAGATTCAGCCTGACCGGGTTTAGTTTTTCTGAACAAAAGCCCTGATACCACACCAACAGTGAAGATGATGCTGTTACAGTTTATGGTAACATTGCAGCTGAGATAGTGAACACATGTAGGGAGAAAGTAAATGAGTAAAAAAGTAGTCCTATGTCAAATCACCTTAATCCATGAATTATTTTGAATTTCTTGTAAATGCAGGCTGACAGAAAATACTTGGCATAATTACAATGCTGAATAATCCTGAGTCATATATGAGACGACAGGACAGGAGCTTCACGAGGCAACACATGCCTAACAGTTTACTTCCACATCTATTTAGCTAACATAAATGTGTTATGAAAATGAAGCAAACTCGACAAACCAAAGCACGGCACATTAAGCTGACTGTGTGATGATACTGTAATGTCAGGAGTAGCATTTATCTCCTCTCCTCCTTCTGCAAACCCAAATCGCTCAAAGATTAAATCAAAGCTGTCACCTGATCTGTGTTAATGACACGTGTGGTTGTCATGGTTACCGTGCTTCCTTTTACACGGACATGTTTTTTTTTTTCCTCTTGCATTTAGGTCATGGGGTTGTTGATCTGGTATTCATTAGTTTGTTTATTCACTTTGCACCGAGTCAATCGCAGTTCTCTTCTAGTGTTTTCATTCATCCATTTCTGCTGCACTTTCAAAAAGAAATTTCCATACAAAGTCAATTTTCTTCCAATTTCATTTCCAAATCTGTGTTCTCTGAAAATCCAGGGTTATGGCATTTGATACTATTTGCAAAAAGGAGAATGAGTTTGACAGTGAGAAAAGAGATATTATTTGATTTATTTTTAAATATCTAAATCTTAGCTCACCGAAACACTTTAGCTGGAAAATCTCTTCTTTCACAATTTTTTTTCTCATATTCTCCTTTGAAAGCAGCGGCAATTGTTTGCCCTCGAATCGCAGGAAATAATCAGGAAGTTGTTGGAAGTATCCATTTCCTATCTCACTTCCCCTGATAGTGGTCGAGCGTTTGGTACACCACAGATAACATCATGTGTTTTCTCTCCTGAACGGAGCAGGCATTACTGAAAGTTGATATGAGCGCCACAAAAAAAGTGGGTGACACACAGCAGCAAATCTCAGCAACTGTTTCATCCCCAGGGTGCATGGCATCCAAACCTGCCAAAGCATCACCTATAGTATTATCTTTTAGTTGTTAACAATGAGCTTCTGGCTTCAGAAGAAGAAAAGGGATGAAACTGTTCAATATAATTTCAATAATGAGAATTCACCTTGGCGTATCGTTCTTCGTTGGGGTTTAATCACTGGAATGAAGGGTAAAAACAGTCATGCATCGATAGCCATATTATATTAGAGGCATGCCTGTCAGTCAGCTGTTGCTTTCACTGTCTGGTGGCAAATTGTGTTAAGCCCCAATTATACTTTCTGCATCCACGAGTCCACCCAGGTCCAAGTGATGTAAATGTCATCATCAGACGGTGAGTGCAGGGGTCCATGCGTTCATTCATATGCCTGCCTGTTTTTTGTGACTGTGCAGACTCGCCCATGGAGAATTTACATTACAATGCACCAACTGCGCATGTGCCCCAGGCAGCAGACTTCCAGCGGACTTCAAAGGATTATAACAGGAATCGCTACTTGGCCAGCGGGTCTTCAGCTGTCTGTGTCCGCAACGGAATATAATCAAGGCATGAGATGCCATTATCGTAGATTGAAGTTTAAGCGTGATGACTAAACATTTCATATATATTCATTTTTTAAACTTTAAATGATTATAAAAACAAAATCACAAGGTTAAAACTTTTTCCGTTCATTTTCACTGCAAAGCTCTCTGTTTTTCTTGTGTTATAAATCAAGTTTTTTTTTTTTTACACCAGTGTACTTTCTTTAAAGGTTTCAACTTGTTTAGTGCAGCTGATGACTCAAAGGCAGTCTTTGGTCAACTAGAGCAGTAAAACTCACAAAGCTTCTGTCGGTCACCCTGTGGAAGGATTTTTAAGGGCCGCCTGCAAGCTGCCTTTTTCTCCAGAGCGCTCTTTCATGCGGTCAGGTTTTTGCAGCGCGTGATCGCTGGCTGCTGGCTTCGACTCTGTCACACTCCCTGTGCCTACCAAGCAGGCCTCCCAAAGGCATGTGAGAGTCCTGCTCCCGGGGACTCTCCTCCCACTCGTCTGCACCCGCATACTTAGTCTGTGGCTAAAACCCCTATGTCCCACACACCCCTCACCTCTTATTCTCATTTATTTTTCGGCTCTCAGTCAGAAAATCTTTGTGTTAACTAATTGAAATTACAATATTGTCCAAAAATATCTAGATAGCATCCTTTATATCTGTTAACACTGATAATAATCTACTCTAAAATGTCGATGACAACACTAGGGCAATTAAGGAAGTGTTAGAAAGTACCAAGGCAACACAAAGAATGGCTGAATGGGTACAACAGGAAGTGGAGTAATGAGCATTCAGGAAGATAAGATAGCTATCATAGCGATCTTTACTCCGGCACTCTTTCCTCTGCTTAGACGTGTAAATCTTCCTGAGTGTGTGTTTATGAGCATGCAGTGTGTGTTCTGACTACAAGTTCTGCTTGGCTGCCCTTTTCTAACAAATGCATGTTCTGACATAAGACCCTCGTTCAAAGTCCACTAAGTCATAGCACAGCAGCAGCATTTCAGAGAAGCGATAGAGTGATTCACCAGGTAATGAACGCTGCTTACTCTCCCACAGAATAGGTGGGCAACTCGTGTCAACAACCTCTGATGAACTAGCTCACAGTACTGACAAATCCTTCGAGCAGAGAAAATAAAAGTAGACAGCTAGTGGGCTGGCTGTCTCAAGTGCAGTATACGTAGACAAAGTATCACGATTCTAGATGTACAACCACGTGATAATCAGTTTGACTGTGTAACACAACCAAGTGGAATTCTACACAAATAACATGTGTGCACACACGTATGTGCTCCACCTTCTGCTGCGATCTACGGACTCCGAGCCCACAGTCTTCATCCTGGAAATTCAATTTTTCTTAGCTGCCAAATAAAACCTGGAGAGCCCGGAACAACTGTGGTCATGTCCGTGGGAGGGATGAGAGCTGTGCCACCACACAACTGTGTGCTGGTTCGTCTTTTCTAAATTTTAGACCCGCACAGCATTATTTAAATTCACTGATCTCATACTGATTTAGAAGACATAATTCATAACCAGCTGACTGACACAATTTTCTCCCCATACAGATCTGCCTCGTTTTTCTTTCTCTCTTTTTCAATCCTTTCAAAAGTGTGCCTGTATCAGGCGGTTAAGTTCTTAGCTTTCAGATGTTGGGACTGCAATACTGTCTGCTAAAGAGAAGAGCTGGCCGTGCACTTTAATGACAAACTAAAGTCAGGGATTGTCCAAAACAGCAGGACTTGTTTACTTGGCAGAAATAAAGTAGACCTAAGCCTTTCATCTTGAGCTTTGCTGAGCCAGTGTGGGTCTGTGTGGAAAAAGGACAACCAACGCCACCCAAGGCGTCAAGTGAGGCCTTCATATTTGGTTGAATCCGATAGGGCTGCTTGGAAACAGGGTAAGGCCTAGCCCATGATAGAAGGCTAGATAGTTAGCTTGGAACACATGCCTATGAAGTTTGGAAAGCCACACAAAAAACACAGGCCTTAACGTCTTTTCCTTTCTCCCTCCCCTTTGTAGAGCTTTGTAGATGTGCCAAGACAGGGCCTATGCTTCCAATGCAATTTTAGAACATGTAATTACAGAGACGTGCATGCATAAATTTAAACATTTTCACAAACCTGTAATATGCGGTTAGAATGTCATACTGAGTTGATAATATAGAGCAATATCAGGCTATTTTTGATCTTTGTTTAATACCACAGGCATAAATAAATAAAACAGCTTCAGGTTTTCTACAAAGAATGCCCAGTTATCCCAGTCTTTCCTTTCAAATTGAACTCTATACAAATGAAGTCATTTTCACACATGCACTGCAGCTCTGAGCTTTTCAAGTTGCAAGTGAAAATGCAAATGTCCAAATCAGTTAAACCGGACAAAGAAAAGGACCTCACCTCACAAGCTCCCCTAGTGCAATGTCTGGATAATGTAATGTATAAATAGCGCAGGTAATTCTCGGGAGAATTCTTAGCAACCGAGTGTGCATCACGTGTCCCGCCTCTTGCAGACTGTGACCGGGTGCCACCTCAGCCTAAACCACGGAGGATTTCTAGTAGCAAGAGTGCGCCTGATGCAGACAGCCTCCTGTTTCTACATGTGAGAAAGAGCAACTCTGAACAATGTCACAAAAATCTACTTCATGTCCAAAAACTGCATTCCTCTCTAGTACTCAGCTACACTGGGCTCCCTGTTTTCTCATGTTCTCTCTGCCCACCTACCGCGCCACTTCCACTGAGTGCTGCCATTTTCAAAAACAGAGAGGACAAAGTAAATCAGAGCAACAGAGCAGTGATTCAAAGTTTTCCGTGTCCAAACCACTCTGTGTTGAACCTGACGCACAGAGCTCTGGTGTCCCACTGATAAAAGTTTTAACATGCTTTGATATGCATGAACGGGTCTTATCCTTTTGCTTCAGTGTAACCATTTTTTTTTTTCTTCAGGAGCTCTTCTGACAGTCACAAGAACGAACCACAAAATGATACTGCAAATTGTACTGTAAAAAAACGTGGTGCCCACAGTGGACTTGGCCATACGCTTCATAAACACGATGTAATCCTCAGAGCGGTTCAGATATGTGGGCTGAGAAGACTTTATTCAACTGCTAAATAAGTGATGCGCTGCAAGTTTTACCATGGGCATTTATAAAACTCCAGAAACCAAAATCTATCGAAGCTTGAATCGAGAAATTATTTAGGGGAAAGTAAAAGGTCATTGTCAGTGATGAAAAATAAATAAACATGGTGCCTTGCAAGGAAAAGTGATGCCACATTATCAACTGCTTCTGTGCAAACACTTCTTTTCAGCTATATTATTATGGGTCACTCATCCATAGCTGGACAAAAGTTTAAAATATATCGAAGGCATGACAGATTTTTTTTTTTTTTAATGTCTCTACTACCTAAAATCTACCATAAAAACAGTGTTAGACTTTGTTGAAAGATAAATATTTAGCCTCCCAGCACTTCTATTTCGGCATCCCAGACTTTTTATCAGTGGGTGTAAACTGATTTCTGTCATGCATGCAGACAAAACACCGACCATATGTTCCTAAGTTATCCTTTTGTTGCATCATTTATTTTTTCATTCTCTTCCTGTGCAGCGGGGAGTGCCCGGTATATTGCTGTGAGGCTTGTTTAGGAGGCACGCTCGTGATGAATCCTTATTTGGTCAGAAAACTCACATTGCCACATCCAACAAAAATACCTCCAGTTTGTTGATGTGGCTACCTTGGGAAACAAGACCACACACGTCAGTGAGGACAAACTGGAGCAACTGCTGCCCTATCCTTTCCTCTTTCAGTCTAATGATCATCAGTATGCAATGATCAATAGCAGACCTGTGTGCAAACTAAGCAAGAAAGAAAAAGCATTTTCTGCAAGACATCCAGAAGTACCCTCTCATTACTGCAATCCATTTATGGCTAGCTAAAACTTTACACTGACGTAAGTTGACATTAATTTGACATCTTCTAAAGGCAGCATCAACATAATAGCACAAACATAGAAAGCACTTTTGAGTGTTTGAATTCTGAGTCCGGTGATTAATATCAATAAAAATGCAGATTTAGAGTAAAGCCCTGTCTGTACACGAGCTTCACTTTGCACATATTAAAAGTATATTTTCTGCTATTCAACTAAACATAGCCTGCTCGGGCAACTTTAAAAGAGCCCAATAAAATATTAATCATCACACCATTTCCAGAGTGCCATATGAGTACACACTTTAGAGTGTTAGAGTGGAAAAACCCCAGTAGGCTCAACCCACTCCTGTTCTGGGTGAGTGTGTTCACACTGCTCTTCCTTTTCACAAGAAGGGAAACAGGACACCTCACAGAAGCTCGCCGCCTTGTCGGCAGTGCACCACAGTATGTCTCAAAATCAAAGGATGAGTTAATACGTTGTATGAGCTTTATGTTTGCCACATTTATAGTTGGCCTTCAAAGTAGACATGTTTAGACGAGGAAAATGCACGTGGTATTTTAGCCTATTTCCTGTTCATCACGTGTATGCAGTTATCACTCAGGGTCTCTGCTGTTTACAGAAAAATCATGTCACTGTAATCCAGGTAAGACAGTGCTGCTGTCTATATTTTTTACCCTATGAGCTGATGCACTTGTAGTAGTCTGCTAGCAGCTGTAATTCAGGGTTATGATTTGTTCTGAAACACAATATAAGCTCATGACTCACGAGCAGGGACTTCCTGCTCTAATAATGCAATCCGTAGTGGCTTGAATTTCTATCCCGGCAACAGCAATCTTACCTGTCTTGGTGTTAATAGCAAAGAAACCCTGGGGATTCCCGCTGGTGATCTTATACGTGAGTTTATCGCTGGCTTTGGCGTCTGGATCGACTGCGTTGATCTGGATGATTGACACGTCTTTAGCGGAGTTCTCCATAACAGAGGGGTAGTAGACGGGCTCAGAGGTTTGAGGTGCGTTGTCATTCACATCCTGCACCTCAATGTAGACCTCCACAAAAGCAGACAGGGGCACCACGCCACGATCCATTGCATAGACTGTTAGCCAGTAGTGCGACGTTGTCTCACGATCCAGCAGTTCCTGCGTTCGAATAATACCTGTAAAAATAAAAAGGCAAAAACTGGTAAGTCTTCATTATAGAACATATTTATATGCAACACATGACCCTGAGTCTCACATTACTGTCGTCGCTATCAGTGATCTCTGAAAGCGATTTGGGTTGATGAAGAGAACAGCAGCGTAAACACCAGCTGCCCCTGAACAGCCAAATGTGAGGGCTGATTGAAAGGACTTTGCCTGACACATGTCAGGGTGGCATATTTACAACAGTCAGCGCTCGCCTGTTTACATTTCATTGCCATGTGGGGGCTGTAACCTTCAGCTGAGCAAACACAAAAGAGCTTTGAGACACATATGAGTTATACATGTTTACAATGGTTAATTGAAGAATGGCAGATCGGCAGATTCTGCACTCTGAAAACGCTAACGGTGTATATGCTATGTAACTAGTTTCATGACACTGGTTTCATAAACAGTGCAGTTCTTATGTTTTGAACAATGAACTTCTTGACTCAATAAATCCACATGTGTTTTAATATGTTAACATGCCTGAGTGGCAGTGTGAACGTTCTTGTTGAAAACGCTAGCAGCAACGTTCACATGAGTAAATGAACTTCAGAGCTTTTCATCCCCATCTGACCTCACGTAAGAAAGGATAAGTTATTGTGTGCGCCTTTCAGTAGGGGCAGGTGTTTCAGTTTGGGGGAGAGGACGTGTGCTTTTGAGTGTTAGTTTACTGGTGAAAAGTGTTAGAAACACAGATTATGGACCCTGTTCACACCTGGCATTTACACATGTCTTGGGTTATCCGATCTCAAATGGTTAGCTGTAAATATGTCAACTCCTTGTGAGATCTGACTTCCTAGGATTATATGCAATTAAACACGTAGCCCACATTATTTCTGTTTGCCAACCCCATATGCCAGAGGCCCACATAGCTGAGCGGACTAACAGAACTGACCTGTTTTCCGCAATAACCTCAAATTTAAATCTAAACAGACTCAATCTGTTCACATACTTCCCACGACCTGAACAAAATAAAGCTCACAAATGTGCAATGGTCATTTTAGGGTACTTTAAAATGACTTGTTCAATTAATACAATGAATAGCCAGTGGTGGCTTTTCACCAACATATTTTTTTTGTAGTGTAGTTCTTTGTGAGCATCCTTTTTAGATTACCTGCTTATAATCAAACAAATCACCTCACTCCAAACATTTTGAATTCCATTAAATAGCAGTCACACAAATCAGGTCAGTGCCTGAATGTAAACGCATCCTGGGGCTACATTGTGATATTTTTTCACCTTTCTGTTCGTTCATCATCGTCAAACAGTCTTAAGAACCGTAAAACAAAAACAAAGAGCACAGGAAATGAATCACTGCCCGCCAATAATGTTGCAACAGTGAATTATCTGGATAACTTGCACATGTGAACTCCCATTATTATCAACAAGAACAATATCTAAGGCTTTGAAGGGAAAAAAAACGCCCGAATGTCTTTCAAACAATGGAAACCTTTATTCCACCAGCTATTTACGTGTCTGTATTATTTGCAATAACTTCGATAACGTCAGTGGGAATTTATAGTTCTTCTCTGATTCTGTTATTATATGAAACTAATAAAAGTGAATCATGGCTGTATCATTATCAGGTTGGCTATTCATTTTAGACTACACTTCCTGGAGGCCCAGATAAGGAGCCTCCATATAACCGTAAATACAAATTTCAAAGGCTCAAATTGTTTGGTCGTTGCTGGTGTCCCATCAAGTTGTTGAGGCCAGAACCTTGATCATGAAAATCCCCTCCCACACCTCACTAACACCACACTAATGTTACTTTATACTGAAAGGCTTCAATGTACACATTATAACTTAAAGTAAACATCACCCAACGCTATGAAGTAGTTTAAATAGGCTCCTTTCTTCACACACAATGTGCTGATGAAGGAAGTGTTACTGAGAGCAGACACATTTCTTATCCTGGGTAATTTAAGATGCCTACAAAAAGAGATAACACCCAAAATGACTTGTCACAAAAATTCTCAAATTTACCATGAGTGGGGAGTTTGGGGGTGAATAGCTAATTTATTCTCACGCCCCGCTTTCCTTTAGCTTCCCTGCCTTTTCCTTCTGGGATCCTCTCTTGTCATTAGTCATCATTACAGCTCTCTCAACTTAGCTTAAGGCTTGTAATAAGAAAGGGTATTCAGGCAAAGGAAAATAGGTAGCTCCCAAAGCTGAGAATTCCAGGCAAAGACAACTTTGGGCAGTAAATCTAAGATGCAAAGTAGATGAGCCCATTGTAGCACATATAATGAATTAAAGCTGCTGACAACACAGGGGAGGGAAACTTTTTGAAAAATTAAACAATACCATAAAAACAGACATAAAATGATTACAATAAGTTACTAAATAATTTATTAAAATACCATGATAGTGACTAATTTATCAGAGCACTAAAGCTCAGAAACATCAGTGCACCGCTACTTGAAGAAAACATTCAGGAAATTGCAACTGTTTGCCATAAATAAGAAACGTGAACACTTATGTGAGGCATCCTGAGCAGAAACACCAAAGCATAGTGGGATGCATGCTTCAGAAATCTGTTAAGGACAGTAGTAGAACAGAAAACATTACAAAGCAAATGTTAAAGAGCAGAATGAAAAAGAGGTTGGTGTGAGGAGAGGAGGTGCGGCAGAGGAAAGATAGTCATGTTTGCACACGCACATGAACATCAAAAGACAACGCACTAGAGAAAAGAACAGACAATTGGGAAAGTATGAGCCATCCTTTGTACTTCAGCCAAAGAGATGCCCATGGTTGATTGCCTATCTATACTAGTGGCAGACAAAAAAGTAACAGCGCAATTCCACTTTCACCCGGGTCATACATTTTGCTCCCAGATCTTCATCTTGTAGTCACCAGCAAACACAATCTAACATCATATTTAGAAGCTAAACAAACTTTAAAGAGGATCTTGCAGAGGTTAGAGGCCACACTTTTACAGTTGCTGCAACAGTAAACAGTTTTTCTTCGTATTTATTTAAAAAGAAAACTGACTAGGCTTGACCTTTAATTTCTGAAAAAGCAGATAAGGAAAGTTATCTGCTATGGCCTTGGGTGAAAAGCTTCGAACAAAGCACATGAAAAATGAATCTGAAGAATTTAGTCGCCACACCCATTCCATATACCTGGCCTACCCAGTAAAGCAGAAGTAAAACCTGCCCTTGGGCCACAAGAAAGAAAACAGACTGTGCAACAGCCTCTGCCAGATTTGCTTTCCGCTTTTTTTCCCTTGCTCTTTTCTTTTCCCCCTGGCTTTGTTCTTCAAAGCCATCTGAGCACAGTGGCAGTGTGGTCGAGTGTTCAGACAGCCAAAAGACTTTCAGCTATCGAGACCAGCGGGTATTTTCTGTATCGAAATCACTGCTAAATCAACATCCTGTGCAGATACCCGATGAGTCTATTCAATAAGAATTCTCTGAAAAGACAGAGGTAATGGACAGGGAAGAAATCTGCTTTGGAAAAGCTGTTTGAAACTGTTTGTCTCTTGTGCTGATTTCATCGCACATGTTTGACCTGACTCTTGGATGTTTGCATTTGACCATCAACGACCTGATAGGTTTGTTGTGAACAGCAAACATAAACCACTTCCTCGTTCATTCTGCAGCTGAAAAGTCGGGGTTTGCTTTGAACTAGATACGTTAATTTGTCTCACCTCTACCCCACATTCCTCAGCCTTCTCAGGCCTTGAGCTCCCATGCTTACATAAACTTTCACAGTGCCCCCTACCCCGCCCCCATCCCTTCTCTTTCCACCGTCCTGGCAAAATGCTTCAAATTCCACTACCTCCTTGTTGGGTCTAGAGTAATAAAAGAGTCCCAAACTAAGCTCTCTCTTGATATCGGATCATCCCACAGTTCCCAGACATCTATAGTCAAGATCTGTTTTCAAGGATGCTAAGCCTTAATTCTAAAAACGCCTGAAATATGGTAAAGTTCTGCAAGTCAGAGTTTACTAAAATTACCTATTCTATTATTGCTGCATAGTAAGGTATAACCTTAAAACTATTGTAACACTTTTATCGTGGGTGTACTATAATGATAATAACTTTTCTTGTAGTTTATAGTTAAATTCAATTTTAAATAAGCAACCGTGGTTAAAACGTTGACACGCTAATCTTTCCAATAATTGCACACATAAAATACATTTACATAACATTGTTATAGCAGACATGACTCACATAGATGTTCACAGTCATCATAATTGCAAATGGTCTCACAGCTTATCAGGGTGTCACATCATCAAAATATATATCCTTTTTATCTCATTCGACATACCAGACAAACTATTACAACCTGTTGAGGCACTGAGTCATTTTACTTCATGCACCACTGAAGGCGCAATTACTTGTAGAAATCGAAAAATTCCTGCCCACGGCTGGCCTAAGGAGAAGTTTGTTAGACGAATATGTTTTTATATACACGGTATGACTTCAGAACTTCTTTAGACATGAAAATAGAAAAAAATAAAATATTGTCTAAAGAAAAATCATCAAGAAAACATGAAAAATCTTTCAGTTGTACGTTTAAGATAGGGAAAATCTTTTGATACTTTTGTTACATATCTGCAATATGTGACTGAATTGATTTTCCTCTTCCCATTTAAAAATATATCTATTAATTCCAGCTGCGATAGCTTTTGGGATGTAGCAGATGATACAACGCTTTCATTGTTAGTGGGAACATTGTTATTTCAAAGGCCTTTCAAAAAAGCCTCAGAGCAATATTCGTTGATTCAATATCACAGTATTATTTAGGATCAGCTACTATACCTACTGGCTGTCTGCCTGTTCCTCTGATGACAATGACACCATCTCCATTCATTTCTATACACCACGAGGCTCTACATCTACATCTGTGGAGATTTATTTATCCATTTCTACCCAGATTATCATTGTATATGCTGTGCTGTGGACTTTATGCTCACAGCAACTAGTTTACTTCCTAACCTAAAAGAAAAACCAGTGCCTTCTTATTGTTTTAACAACAACAAAGTTATGCTACTGTTTCCTTACATTTCCTTCTAAATGTTTGGATCTTCAGCTTGGAACAACCCTTCAGTGATGATGGGAAATCTGAGAGAGACAATGTACTAATACTGCATGAACCAAGCCTTAATTTCCTTTCCTACGCTGCTCCCTGCCCTATTTGGATAGCTGTTAGAGTGAAACATGAGCACATCCTCCTATCCATATACCTTTTAACAGCGGCTGGAATGCCCTTCGCAAGGCTGCATCTGTGTGCTAGCTACACCTCAAAGAATCGACTGATGATTCATGCGTACAGCTCCTACAGTTATATTTTTCTTCTCGTTTCTGTGCTGACAATCAATACAAAATAATCAGCACTATAATTATATTTAATAGTTAAATAAATTGAATTGAACTTGTATTGAATTTGTGGGGATAGGTAAATTGAAAAATCTAAATTGCCCATAGGTGTGAATGCAAGAGTGACTGTGAGTGCGACTGGTTGTCTGTCTATGTGTGTTAGCCCTGCGACAGACTGGCGACCTGTCCAGGGTGTACCCCGCCTCTCGCCCCAAGACAGCTGGGATAGGCTCCAGCGCCCCCCGCACTCACAGTCACTCCTGCATTCACACCTATGGGCAATTTAGAGTTTTCAATGAACCTATCCCCACAAATTGCATGTTTTTGGACTGTTGTGAAACCAGACAACATGTCATAAACTTATTCTTTCTAGGGTCAACAGGGAGAGACTGCTCTGTTTTCAAAAAGAAGCCAGTTTGTATAGAAACCTATGTGAAAACTTGAATTATGTCCTGCTATATTCATTAATACAGGATAATTTTTTTTTAAATGACAGTACGGTGTTTGATTTAGGGCACCGCTACTTTGAGACTAACAAACCATTGCTGTATGTGTGTGCTGAGCTTTTCAGTCAGCTCAGCCTTTTATAAAAAAAAAAAAAAGTGATGAACAAAATGCTCGATTTATGGTTTTAAACAGTAATCCACAAACCAGTGATTGGTGTCATGGTGGTTAGGTCCATCTTTTATAAACAGCCGGTGTCCTGAGGCAAAAAGCAACTCCAAACCACAACACGTCTCCCACCATGGCTCACAGCTGGTCTGAGCTTGTTCTGAAAATGTGCCTACTGTTACTGAAGCCAAACAGCTCTATCTCTGAGTCATCTGTACGCTGCAGACTTTCCCCTAAAGAGCTGCCTTTTGCCTGTAGGTTCACTGACCAACTCCGGTTATCCTCTAATGTTCTTTCTGAAAAGAAATGACTTTTTCCTGGCACACCCTAACCCAGTTAAATTTGTAAAATTTGTAGTTTGCGGATGTTTAAAAGCCCTTTCCAAACTCAAATGCATCAGCAACGGTTCTAAGAAAGAGTCTAGTCATAAGAACCTGGTTATTATTGTAGCAGACAAACTCTGCGGTCTATATTTGTTAGGAATAATATTTAACAGTTCTAGTCTTTGCAAGATCACCTTTAAGAAGTTATAAGTGCAAAGGTTTGATCATGCAGAAATATGTCCTTATAGAGTTTCTGTTCCATGCATTCTGTGAAGTAAAAGATAAGCAGTCTGAAAGCCGACAAACAGAGACTTCATCACTAAAATCCAAATCTTTTCGTGTTCCAACACCAGCTGTTTATTCCCACATCACTCTGTACTGGTCCTCTGTAAATGATTCATCCTGCTACAAGTGGTGTATTTGAGAATCAACAGGGAAGCTATAAGAGCTTTGAGCCCGAAGCCCCTTTCACTTGTTAGTTGGCCTTTCAGAGTGCAACGCTGACTCTCTGCTGTCAATATGACAAGTCTGCACACCATTGTGGCCATGCTGGCCGTGCTGTCCGCTGGGTTCTGTGACGAGCAGAAGAAGTTCTTGCAGCGAGCTGGAGTGGCTTTCAACAACAGGGAGTATAAATCTCTGCTTACTGTGAGCAACGGAGAGCAGTTTGGAACCTGGACCTGGCCAGAGATGTGCCCAGAGAGTTTCTTTGCTGTTGGATTCAGTGTCAGGGTAAAACAATGGCTCTCAAAAATGCTATGAACTTTACTTTGGTTAAAAAAGCATCTACTGCCACTGATAAGGCAAATGAATGTCTTATCAGATGGTTTTACAGTTCCAGCAATTTCAACCTTTACTTATTTTTCCAACCTAGCAATATTGAATATAAATAAAAAATACACAGTATCAAAAACACTCCCCACACACATAAAAACTCATCATTTTCTTTTTCTCGTGAAGATCAAGATATTGTAGTCATTACTATATTTTTGCTAATTTTTTGTTTTTGTCTCATCATTTTAACATTATTCTGCAGACAGGAATTGATTTCACTTTCATGCTTCAGTTTATGATACTTTATTCATTTTAGATGTCTTTCTTTTGTTGTTCCTCTTTCTGGTTTATTCATTTGTTTTCTTGATTGACTTTTGATGGTGCTTCGGTTTATTTTCTTTATTTTATCAAACGAATTGGAAAATTGATCTTATTCTGAGCATAAGAGGAGAACGGTTTTCAGAACTTGAGGTAAATAAACTTGGAATTGAAAATCAAATTTTGGTTCACAGATCATATTTACTACAAATGTAGTTGTTCATCCTCTCCGCACTGGCCTGATGATTTCTTCCTTGTATGATTCTGGTATAGATGAAGATGAAAGCCTAAATCTTTTTTGTGCATTAAACAGCATGCAGTGTAGATACTGGAGTTCTCTCACTGCGTCTGCAAAGATGAAAGTGTAACCTGAAAGTGTGGTGTAACCTGACCTGAACTTTTATCCTTCATTTATCAGCTGCTTTACTGAGAAGGAGATAACAAACTGGACTGATGCTTCTGGGAACTATCCTCTGTTTTCTCAGGTGGAGTCTAACCAGTACGGGCTTGATGACACTGCTCTGAATGGGATCCGCCTCATCTGCGCAAAAGATGAAAACCGCAACTTCCTGTACACCATTGAGTCCCACACTGGCTAGTAAGCAGTCGTGAAGCGCACTAATCTCAAGTCAAATTTAATATTTGCCTGAATTATTTACTCACAGATTAAATCTCAGTTATCAGACATGAATTACAATTTGGGTTGCCAGATTATGACATTTAAAGGTGTTTTACTCTAGGTTAGTTGTAACATATGTAAAAACAATTTTTAAATAATGTCCATAATGTCTGCAGTACTTCTCTATACCAAGAATACAAGTTTATTTATATAGTAAAGTCAATAATCTTGCTACAAAGTGCAACATATTTCAAATCAGGCTGCTAATAATAAAATTAGCTTGTGCAAAATGTAATCTATTTTGCACAAGATTAAATGTGCAAAATAAATAGACACAAATCAAATATGTATTAAATGTAATATATTAGAAAGAGCGACATGCTTAGATTATTTTATGAATATTCTCATGATGGTTATTTTTCAAGCATCACAGAGAAACAAAACCCTCCACAAACTCTCTACTAACAGATGGGCAACTAACCAACAGGGAGCAGGTGGAAGAGAGAGGAATGAAAGTCAAGAAAGAATGCTGCTGTGATCTATGGTTTGGAGATGGTGGCACTAACAGAAAGTCAGGAGGTGGACCTGGAAGTGGCAGAGTTGAAGATGTTAAGATTTCTACGGGGAGTGATCAGGATGGAAAAGATTATAAGTGAAAACATCAGTGGGACAGCTCAGGTTGAGCAGTATGGAAACAGAGATAGGGAGGTGAGGCTGAGATGGGTTGGACTCGTGACGAGGAGGGGTAGAGGATATATTTGGCAAAATGTGTTGAATTTGGAGCTGGCAGGCAGGAGACAAAGAGGACGACCTCAGAGAAGATTCATGGATGCACTGAAAGAGGACATGCAGAAATGGTTGGTGTTAGGGTGAGACAGAGGCATATATATCTCTAACTTGAGGACAGACTGAATTTCTTTCCATGCGAAAATGACCAGGACACCAGTTTTACCAAAGCTAATGCATCTGTCTTGATGCATGCTCAATCATCCAGGTAAGTAAATCCCAAAAAGTTGATTCAGTGTATCTGGACGTAGCGTTTTCCATGGGAGAAATGACCTCCCAGCCCATTGTTCCTTCAGTAGTGCTAGTTTCAGTCATTATGAAATGTTCTGTTTATAAGATTGGGGAAAACCTGCAGTCAGCTGAGACTGAAGAAGTCACTCCGATGAGTGACGAAATGTTTCTCCCACTGAAAACGCTGCGTCCAGATGAACTGAATCAACTTTTTGGGTTAATGCATATGTGGAATATCTGTCTTAATCTGTCAGATTAAATGAAGGATGAAATACGAGGTCGTTTGAAAGCTTCAAAAGCAGATCTCCATCAATAAATAACACGAAAGAGCTCTTTCTTCTTAAGTGTAAGGAAGTCCATCCAAACTTTGCATATAGAGAACAATGAGCGGTAGATGTGATAAGATGTGATTTACTGTGATAGACAAGGGTTCACTGCTGTTCAGTGTTCAGGGAGAAGTGTGGCAGTACAGAGATTTTCGTAATCTAAACCAGACAGATTTATGGGTGAAACGATACAGGAAGCCTTCAATTCTTTCTGAACAGACTTGTTTGATTTTAATTTTAGAGCCAGAGAGTTTAAATGAACTTTGGTATTTGTACAGCAAAAATAATAAGGGTGCCATTCAAGGCTAAAACTGCACGAAAGACGGAATCAAGAGGAGAGGTGAAGAATATGCAAATGCTCAAATCTGCATTTAAAATAAATTGTTATGGATCAAAGTCCCTGTTACATTTGCTGTTTCATTGTTTTTCTTTGTGTTTTTAGTTTCTCGTGTGTGTATCTTCATGTATAATGTGAGCCTTCATGTCTCAGTGTGTGTGTGTGTGTGCTACTCATTCCTTTCGTCGCCTTGTCCATTCACAATTTGTGCCTTCTGCCTTTAGTTTTTTGAACCAGTCATACATGGATCATATCCAATTGTGTGATCAGCAAAAACAAACATAAAAAGGATATTTAAGTGCTGCTAAGTCATTTATGTAGAAAAATCACACAGCACATAAAGGATAAATCCCTGTGGTCGTATTTCTGATGGCACTGATTGCTTGTGCCACCAAACCAGCAGTCTGGATTCTGTCTGTTGTGAGGATCTCCTTTAATCTGTCTCACAGCAGATTTATTACTGTTATTAGGTAGGCACAGCTAATAAATACTGAATGCGTATCTTATTGCAAAGTGGCCTCATTTGTACAAGTTTTATGTCAGGATGTATAATCAAAATGTTGAGTTTGGAGCTATACACACTTTCTAATGGTCTGTATAATATTTTGTAATTTTTATGGTACAGGGTGCTTCCTTTCAACAGCAGATTCAAGCAGCAGGATGCTGGAGGCTTCATGTCCAGAGAGGAAAAGAAAGCGTTGCTTCTGTCACAATCATAAATATATTTTTGGATGTTTAAATGTGGAGCTTATTTTCCTCCCCTTCATTTTCCCTCATTCAATCTTTTTCCTGCCCAGCTTCGGTGACTGGTCCCAGCCTCAGTACTGCCCTACCGGCGTGCTAACCGCTTTCCAGATCCGCGTTGAACCCCATCAGGGTCTGTTTGGTGACGACACGGCCGTCAACAGCATCAGGTTCCGCTGCAGCAGTAACCCAACGCTGGAGGCACCCGCCATGGGATGGGGAGAGTACGGCCACTGGAGTGAGGAATGTCCTGATGGAGGAATCTGTGGCATCGAGACCAAGATGGAAGAATACCAGTACGGCCTGGACGACTCCACCTTGAATGATGTGCGTTTCCAGTGCTGTGCATCTCAGCAGGTAAGGTACAGGTTCAATTCTTAGACTAAAATTATTTGGTTAGACACACACATTGTCAAGATTCACATGAATGTGTGTGTGTGTGAAGGGCTATATTTTAGCTGATCTGTGGACGTGAGACGAATGTTATTCCAGACATGTTACCAAACCAAGTTACCTTAAAGACTGTTGAAATACTACCACCAATATCGGCAACACTGACTCTAACCTGCAACCATAATGTCCAGCCTCTCACAAAGCTCAATGAAATCAGGAGCAACTAAATTGCAAAAAGTTGCATAAAAAAATGCTATTTTCAGATGATGCCTTTGCACATAAGTGCAAAGACAACAAACAACAGAGAACGTGTTTGTATCCCAGAACACTACAGATGTGGTGTTCTGAGTGTTTGCAAAATCGCAGCCAGCTGAGTGGCGCCGCCTCAGGATTTCTAATTAGCTTAAGAGCTTTGGATGATCTTATGAAATTTTCTCCAGATGTTTCTGTACGATGGAGATGAAGGTTTGACTACTTGAGGAACTTTACCGCCAGATGTTCACACTTTTAGAAACATTCTGATGTATTTCACAAGTCACTATTAGTAAGAGGGAAAAAATGTAATGAGCATCTTGTTTACATTGCTAACTTGCCACTGTTACCTGATTCTAGCCATTCTTTGTACCGTATGCTCTGAAATACAGTAGAGGTGTATTATTCAGTAGAGCTTGGCTGAAATTTCAGCTGGTTTTGTCGACGGTGACGAGAGTTTAGCCTTTTCGTTTGCTGTAAACCATCTGGTCACGGCGCGTGGCTGCTGTGACAGAGTCTGCTTTTGTTGGAGGATTCTTCCTGTTAAAAGGTAGTTTCTTCTCTCCAATGTCACCAAGTGCTTGCTCACAGCGAAACTTTGAATCGCCGGGTTTTCTCTGTATGTGTAAAGTTCCTCACAATCGAATACTCAAATTAGTTATTGCTAGAAAAGTTGCTCGAAAAGCAAAGTGATGAAGCTAGAAGTGAAATACCTAAATGTCACATAAGTGGTCGTGTATACAAAATGTTGCTGTTGCTTTATAAATGCATGATTCATATTTGTTTTCACAGTGATTGTCAGCCAAGAAGCTCAAGCCAACATCTAAAACTCAAAGAAGACAAATAATAATAAAGCTCATCTGAAACGTGACGTCCTCTCTGATGTTTTTCCACAACCTGCAATGTCTTATGTTTTTTTTTTTAGTTTGTCAAAAACAAAGCCGAGTGTCACCTTCAGCATCAAAAACAAAACGATTAAGGAGCTCTGCCTCAGATCAAGCCCTCGCCTGAAGATCCACCATGTCATCACCTCATCAGCGCATGTTTTCACATCCTGTCAAATGAACCAATGAGTTCACAGTAAAGTCATAATAAGCATGAGCTGCTGACACAGCCATTTCCTACAATTCCTGCTGGAACTAAGGTAATTAAGAAACGGCAAGAGAGGGGGTATTAATTAATTTACAGTTTAAGGCCTGACAAAGGTTGATAAGACACCGATTGGCACACACGGAGGTGATTTTGCTAATTAATCGGTGAGCAGTTAATCTGCTAACACAGACCGCGAAAGGAGGGTTGGGGAGGGAAGTGGAGGACGTTATCAAACTCCGAGGTAATGGTTTTCAGAAGATTTTGCAAGTCAAAGAAAAGTGATTACAGCCTCTCACGTAGGCTTCATCTACATAGTGTCTCTTGGTTGTGATAGTTAATACAGCGGTGCTGAACTCATATCGAAGTTCAAAGTGTGGAGTCTGATGCTCAAGTGTTGGTATCGTCAGAAAAACAGAGACGCTGACTTCAACAGGAGGAGGGGTCACATGGTATATAAAGTAAAAATACATGTCATACATCATTTGCATTTTCCCTTAAATGTCTAAAAAGTGAAGGGAAATGATATATTTGAGCACAGATGGCCTAAGGTGCAAAAAACCGAATAACATCTCTCTTGTGAAAGTCACTATAACTCAGTTAAAACACAAAGTGATAGAGTTAATGGAGTAGACTAGAAATGAAAGCCAAGTTGGATTTCCAAAAAGAAACACAAACAAAAAAAACTTTTACTCTTACTTCGTTACCTTAGTTGCTGTTTAGATAAAGCTTTAAAACTGCTGCTGTTGGTTCTCCAGCCTGAGCAATCACTCAGTCATCACACTGAATACAAAACCATATGAAAGAAAGGAAGTTAGCATTTAGGTGTTTTGTAACAAGAAGCTACTATAAAAGGGATAAGTTATCAGCTATGTAGACACACATATTGGACACAGACTAGAATTTTACTCAGCAAAAATAAAGCATAAACTTATTAGATGGTCTGTGCAACATCGGGTCATAATGTAAATCAGATAATCCATTAAAAATGCTTCAAAAAGCACTACCACAGTGGAGATGTTATAAAGAGTTTATAAAAAATATGAACTCGCCTCAGAGTTATTCTGAAGGAGTAAATGATCCATAGAGACCCAGAGTGTTTAAAGTAGTAAAGTTGAACATTTTAACACAGGAGTCTCTGGGGATTAACTTGCTTTTGGAGTCAGCCTCAAATGCCTCCTGGAGGACCTGCAGTTATTGGCACTCACACATCGGCTTTTAAGGCTGTGCATGTTGCCGCTTGGGCGAAACATCACAGGTAGGTTTGAGGAAAGATTTCACTTTGGGTTGAAAGAGTTGACCTTCAATGTTATTGTTACGAAAATAAATTCAAATAAAGTTACGCAACTTTTAAAGGAAAAGAGAAACTGCCTTCAAGTGCTTGATTATAAGGTTAAATTTACCGTACACCATAATTCTAATTTAATCTTTCTTTTTGCATGAATGTCGAGTCCGGTGACAGCATTGTCCACAGCTGTCCTCTCTCACATGTAGTGAAACTACTGAGTATTTTTTATATAAGCATGCTGCATGGATGGAGTCTGCAGGAGGCAGCACAAATGTTCTGTTCTCACATGCTGTCCCTCCCTTCTGCCTCAGCACCATGGGAAGCAGAGCCAGCTGCTCTGCTCCCAGCCTGTGGAGCTCTCTACCCCCAGATATAAGAAACATTGGTTCTCAAAACTCATCTGTTCAAATCTGCATATTCACTGTGATCTGTTGTTTGTTTATTTTTATTGTTTGTTTATTTTATCTTGTTTTTTTTTTTTTTTTTTATTTTTATTATTTTTTTTTTTATTTTTTTTATTATTATTTTTTTTTGGTTTTATTTGGTTGTTT
>VURO01011988.1:16197-27117 GCA_015108175.1 Pelvicachromis taeniatus
CCCCTGGCCCCCCCCCCCCCCCCCCCCTTCATTACAGCTTTCGTCTTTCACTAAAGGTAGGTGTGTTGTTGTTCTCTTCCCAACAATCACCTCAATAATTTATGACAATGAAACTAAGAGAGCTGTGCTCTGCATAAAACTGTTGATAAGGCACAAAGTGTCTTCATTCGCCACAATGAAGAGCCATGACAGTGTTTTAAAGGGGATGCTCTTTTGCCTTTTGTGAAAAGTTCACAAAACACGCTCGCAGCAACTTGGTTTGTTGTTCAGAGTGATTTATTTGAATTTCACAGAAGCAGTTTGACGCTTAATAAAATGGAAAACCAACATATTTATTCCCATAAGTTTGTTTATGATTTGATGTTGCAGATCCTGTCTGCAAGTGTTGGTTGCATGTCAGTCAGCACGGCGCGTACGTTTGACATTCTGTGAAATACACTTATTAGTTTTTTAGGGTGGGGTGGATTTGTTTTTTTGACAGTAAGCTGACTGATACCACTGTCTAGTCTTTGTGCTAAGATTGATGCTCAGACCAGTAGGTAGTTAGCTTTGCATAAACAGTGGGGTGAAGCAGCCCCCTTTTCATTTATTCAAAGTTTCAGAATAGGCCTACAGGTGCCTCTCCAACTCACTAGTCAACACATTGCAGTTTGTTTTTAATCCGCGCACAAACAGAATGTCAAGTTGTGCTTTCACAAGGATTTACTGTTTCGTGCCTTGTAGGAATTTTGTTGTTACTATGAGCCAAGCAAACATCAGAGGCTCGGGGAACTCGCTGCACCTTTGGCTGCTGGTTGCCAAGATATATTTACAGCATTTAACACCCTACAAACACCTAAATGGTTCTTCTTGCATTTCAGATTGTGTGCACCGTGAACTAACAATAATCAACATGTTGATTGGGGATATTTAGCATTTGAAGTGCTGCTAGCTACAGCCTGTTTTTTTGTACTTTAGACAGAGCCAGGTGAACTATTTCCAGCTGCTTTGAGTTTTTGATGTAAGTTGGCTAGTCTTCCCTTTTTCTA
Organism: Pelvicachromis taeniatus; assembly: GCA_015108175.1. NCBI lineage: Eukaryota > Metazoa > Chordata > Actinopteri > Cichliformes > Cichlidae > Pelvicachromis > Pelvicachromis taeniatus. Next base: position 17,226 of record VURO01011988.1, read on the forward strand.
GTTGGGGAAATGTTTGCTTAATAAAGCATACCGAGTATAATGAATCTACTCTTTTAAGGGAAGAGACCGGATATGCTTGCGTCTTAGAATAAAGATTATCCTCTGGGATTTCTCAGTGTTTGTTTATTCTGTATATAAACATATAAGGGTTCATTAAAAATACAAAATACACTAGTTATAAACTGGATATTGAAGCACTATCATATCCGGAACTGTGTACTGTTCTGTAACTGTGGGCTTTTTAGAACAAACTATAAAATAAACCTACACCAGGGTTGTGCAGGTTAAGAATTCAGCTCTGGTTCTTTAAGTGTGCGATTTTCATTTTTAAAATCAGCCTACAGTTATGGTTTTAGTGCACTTCATATCACACATGTTGAACTCGAAGCCACAAACCCGAGTGTACGACACAGAAAAGGCTGGTTGTGCCTAAACATAATTCAACTGCATGCTGATTTCTCCGTTCGAAGGAGTTAGTTGGGGTCTTAAAGAAAGCCATTCATTATTTCCCAGAGGAGGTGGATTACTCGTCAACGGGTGCTGTTTGACATTTACCGTATGCATTTCATTATTGGAACTGACCTGGAAATTAACGGCAGCTTCCCGGAGCCTCAGCTCCAACCCCCCCATGTGCAACTCGTCAAAGCACTGACCCTCTCCCCATCTCGTTCCTGACCTTTCAGTACTGCATTATTTAACGCACACAAATCCCAAACAGACCGCCACTGAATGCTAGGAAAAGGTATTGACAGAGACATATGGGTGCTCTTGGATAACATGCATAATTGAGGGATGGAAAAACAGGTTATATCCCTGGCTGCGATGTGTGTGAGTCAAAGACACCGACCTTGGTCCTCTGTGCCCACGGCAATGGGAGTAGACCTCTGTTTGAACACCTACTGCTAATTATTCAATACTGTCGAACTACGCACTGAAAAAAATGCTGCGCATTGACCAGAGTTCTGTCTTTTAGCACACAAAGAAAATGCAATCTCTGCAGATTATTATACTTTTCAAAAACTTACAATTCTGATTCAAATGCATTGTGCTAAATGTCTTTTTCATGTTGTTAAATATGTAGTTTTATCCCTTTAAGCCCTTCCCATATGGTCGTTTGCAGTGCACCCTGTTAGAGCAAAGGACAGTTTCCTCTCAGTGGCAGCGATCGGATGACTATCTGAAAATTGTCACAAGGGGTCCAAAAAAGCTATTTAATAATTAACAAGAGTTTACAAGAAAACCAAAGAAAATAAATGATAGCGTGGTGGAGGAGGACAATGAGTCGACATTAACAATCAGGTCTGCCAGTGAATAACGAGCTCGCCCCCAACATTTTAATTAGCAGCGCGCCGGACGGCACAGTGATTAATGAACACTATTTGATTTCAGCGTTGCTCTGAATTAATAACAAATTGACATTTAATGAAAATTACTTACTGCAATTGGAATTAAAGCGGTTTCTTGCCCCTTTATGCACATCAGAATAATAATAAATACAAATGTTGTTATCCCCAATTGATCATAAACATGCTAAAAGAGATATCAAAGGTGATGGGATTGAATTATGGCAGGATTTTGCAAACAGCATTAACAGCCCCAATTATAATTTCATAGCCTTCGCTCAACTGTTTATGAACATCTTCCATCATTTCGTGCCTCAACTGAGAGCGTTTTACAGGGACGATAACAAGAAACTAACAGATTAAAACCTCACATTGGTCCAGCTAAAGTACTTATCAGATCATCTAAAAGTGTCAAAGCTGCCCTGTTTCAAAAAGTACGTCACAAATTTAACTGTTAGATCCCACTGTGGACAGTCAAATTCAATATGCAGTGCAACTGCAGGGTGCAGCCTCTGTCACAATGTGTTCAACTGCAGCCTTGTACAAGTGCAACCCGAAATCCATCCAATTTGTTGTGAAGGGATACTTCTATTTCTATGGTTAATTGGCAGCAAAAATGGCATAAAAGTAGCTACCACAAACATCAGCCACTGGTATCTGAAGTCTGCTTTTGAAGCCTAGAGATTAGCATTTGTGCTGTTGCCATCTTGGTTTCAAAATCGCAAATCATTGTCTAATGAGCGTATCATGAATAATCCTCCTCTTGGTCATACCAAACATGGTATGATCAAAATTTACAAAACAGAATTAATTTTAGACTTAATTTTTTATTCTATATGAACCAAAGCGACTAAGACCATAAACTTGTCCGATAATCAGAAAACTGTTTTGTTGTGATTTGGATAGGACAGTTATGTGGTGGCCTTCAGTCTTCCACACTGGCCTTTTCCCAAACCAGAAGCTACGTCCATGTTACGTTATATACTGTCTTTGACTGAGAGTGCAAACACTCCAAATGCATAACCATCATAGGGTGGTGAACAGTTTGTAACTTCAATTTAACCACTACTCACCTGCACTATGCCTGAGCATGATTGTGCCCCCTCCCCTCTTGGCCTGCTCTCAACGATACAGGACGGAGTGAACTACAGCATCAACTGCTTTCTCTCTCTCACACACACTTGCTTTCACTTTTACACTCATGTGTGGTCTTAAAAAGCAATCTTGCAGCGCACAAGAGCTTCATGATTTTATGCATTTTGTAGGTTAATGATGAAAGAAGTGACACTGTGTATTCTCACATGCCTTTTAGAGTAGCTGAATACTTAAAATCAGTTTTATGAAGGCAGCTGTCATCAGTGAAGAGCTCTGTGATGAAAGTGTAACAAGGCATAGTTTACTTTATCACACCAAGTCACAACACTTAGCCGTCACACCAGTTAAAACAAATTGTGCTTTTCAGGTCAAACAGCAGTGCACTGGGTCACTGATCCAGTGATGTTAGCACACCCTGAATTGAACCCAAACCATATTTTTATACTTCAGTCTATAGTATAGTCTTACCCACACAAAAATCTAACCAAACAGCGAGTGAAATAAAACAAGAACCAACATCTCCAGGTTTACAACTGTAACATACATCACTGCCTCTACCTCCACATCTACCTGCAGAAATAATCATTTAAAATAATCCAAGTGGGTCTTTAAAAATATTGCTAAATCTAGCCAGATGGTAACAATAAGGTGAACACCAGATACCTGCACATTAAACTCAGTTCTACCTTTTCTTTCACATCACAATAAAGCTGATATGATCTAGCATGTAATGCCTTCGACAACTTTTTCTGTTAGATATTAAAATATTCTGCAGTGCAAAAAATAAATCATAATTAAGTTAGCCAGGGAACAGAGTGTACTGAAAATATAAACTTTAACAAGTACTTGTGTGTTTGCTCTGGGCCACTGAATTGGCCCCTCATAGCCTCTTGCTGGAGATCAAACACTTCATTTTTCTTGGTAGGGGTTGTGGCGCAGCATCCACCAGGTGAGTCTGTACCCCGAAGCATGGTGACCACCTGTTGGCTCTTCAGCCCATGATGCCTTCGACACAGACACATTAGCCTGAGGTTCTCTTTGCCTCAGCTGCTTCCCTCGCCTACCCACCGCCAAGCTCAACTTTATTTCTGAATGCAGAGCCTAACTGACCACATAGAGCTCCGATCAATATTTTTGCTTCTCTGAAGATCAAAAAGGGCTTTGTTTATGTGTATTTTCGTTTGCTCGGTCCTCCAGTTGAGTAGCACCCCCTGTGATTACTGCTCCATGCAGAGTCCACCCCTCTTCATTTGTCTGTATGAATTTCTGCTCTCCTCTTTATTACTACGCCCTAACTTTCATGCTCTCCTTTTGTCTGAGAAGAGGGATGATTTATTCTGTGTATAGCAAGCTGATATAAGTGTGTTGGTGTTTTTTTTTATTATTATTATTTTGTTGTTGTTGTTGTATATTCCTGGTTGTTTTTGTCCATTTCAAATAAGACTCATTTCACCTTCCCAGTGTACTCCAAGGAATCACACCGTTAGTACAGTCCAAACAGAAGCCTGTCTAGGCCTTTAATGGCACCTACAAACTCTGTATGTTCTTATTTTTTGTTTTTCTTGTTTTTTTTTAATCAATTTTTGATAAATTCCCCAAACGCCACACCAGAAGAATCTGTGCTTCAGCTTAGCTCAAGTTGTCCTGCTTTTCTCATCCGCTTGCTCTGTTGTCTCCTGCTCCAGATGATTTATAGGGAATATCAGTGTCGTGAATTTATTTTGGCTTGGGTTTTTGGTATACCTGCCAGTTTATGAAATTACCAGGGATGTTGACTGAGTTGGTATAATGATGATGCATCCACCAATAATGCCTCTGTGGGGCTGCCACAGCTGTTTAATACTGAGATCTAACTTGCAGATATTCCTTGCAAATGATTATGATTTACATGTTAATGTTTCACATTGAATTCTCCGTGTAATTTGCTTATCAAGGTTAATTAATTAGTTGGTGCTTAAGGTGTATGTTTATCTGTGACCAAAAAAAAATAAAAAAAAAAATAGAGAAAATAGAAAAAGCTTCAATCTCATAGTACGTGACAATGTGTAAACTAATCACGACTTCTTAACCTAAACTGAGCACAACCCCGACATGGCCCTTTAATCTCGCGTATTTATTTGCACACTGCATCTAACACCACAGCCTCTATTTCCGATCCCACCATAATTTATATTTACATTGAATAATCAGGAACAATTTCAGAGAAAACTCGCACTACGCAATGTATTATCAGAAAATCCCTAAGACATTTATAGAAGGCTTTATCAGCCAACTGGCGATGGCTCACAATGAGATGCTTCAAATCGCCCCGGGAAGCGAGGTGTTTGGCACAATTACAAACAGACAGTGGAATAAGAGGCACAACTGACAAACTGCCTGATATGGGCAGTTCCCATTAATTCTGACTATGCGTTTCTTAACTACACTCATGCATATCTTCTATATATTCCACTGAACTGTGACAGAATGAACCATTTGATATGAAGAGGGCATTTGGACTTACCTTTTTACATAACACCGAGGTTGTCAGTGAATATAATAATAAATAAAGTGGGCAGCATGCATGAGATATTTACCACAACCCAGCAGATCTAGTTTTCTTTGCCACGAGGCCGGCTGGTGTGAAATCATTCACACGTGTTGTTCTATTTCACATTCTTTTTAATCAAGACAGAAAAGTGTAAAAAATAATGGAGGAGGTTTTTGTTTTTTTTACATGTTATGCTCAAACATGTCCACTATCATCCGATCTAACCAAAGAATAATGACTGCAGATAGTAAGTAAGTGGAACACAGCACAGTCAGCTTTCACTAACTTAATAGAAAGTTATATCAAGATGTCGCTGTGTGCAAGTCCTACAAGAGAGAAGTTTATGATCATTCAGTGCTGATGACAGCAATCAGAAGGAAAGCTCTCTGGTTGCTGTGGGGTTTGGGTAATGGTAGTGGAGTACATATCTAACTACCATTGGGAACAGGAGACCTGACAAGATTTAACAACTCACAATTCACCATTAGCCTCTATAGAAACAAAGTTCTGACCTCAAACCTTATGTGCTGAAGAAATGCAGTTTGAAAATCTACTCAAGGTGCAGTAAAAGAAGAAGTAGCTGCTGGCACGACATCCTGACTTTCCAGTGAGCCGTATACAGTCCAGACTGCATAAAGGAGACGGAAGTTAGTCACGAAGGAGAAAAAATATTTATTTTTTCAGAATGTATCATCATTTTATTGGAAGTTTTATTGGAAATGTGTCTAAAGAAAACATTCAAATAACTTGTGTTGGCAGAGGATTATAACTCCAGTGGAGACTTTTATTCTGAGTTGAGTGCAGAGGACGAGATAGCTATTAGAAAAAATGAAAGTGGGAAATCTTACTGACAAAAAAAAAATGTGCCAAACAATGACCAATACTGTAGGTATGAAGATACAACAGATGTGGTGACACCAACAAAGTGAATAAAGTGATCAGGAAGGCCTGCTCTGCGATTGGCTGCAAACTGGGCACTTGAAGTTGCGGTGGAGTGGAGGTCACGGAACAAATTGTTATCCATTAAGGATAATTCTAACCATACTCTGCACCATTTACTGGACAGGCAGCAGAGCACCTTCTCCAGCAGACTGATTCAGCTCCACTGCCACAAGGGCAGATAATGGAAATCTCTTTTACCTCATGCAATAATTCCCTACAACACATCGGTCGAGCAGAGAATTAGCCATTCTTTTTTCAACCCTAAACTGTCGCACCTTTTTCTAAACACTTAAGCACTTTATTGCACTATTACGCGTCCCACTGCTGTACTTAAGCACTTAATGTCGTCTCTTTTTAAATACATTTAGTAAGCCTTTTAAATCATCGTCTTGCTTTGTTGATTTCAAAATGTTTCCCTAGTTTTTCACCAAGGAGATTATGTTTTTGCTAGTGTTTGGGTGCGTGTCATTCTGTCTGTCAACATGATAGCTCCAAAAGTTTGAAATGAGTTCTGATGAAACTAGAATCTGTGATTCTTACGAGTGTGGTGTGTATTGTCAACACAGAGAAAGTACAGTATAAAGATTTAAAATACAGCTTCTTATTGCCATGGCTAGAATTGAAAACATATGCCAAAATGTACTATTTGTAATGCGCTATATATTTCTTGAAATATATTTAAAAAAAAATAGAAAAAACAAAATGTAGCAAATTACAATACCATTCACATAAAAGTAAACACTGCTTGCGACCTTACTTCTTTCTATTTTCCTTGCAAAATGTGCAAACAAAGATGGAATATAGTATATACGTACCAGTATTTGATATGGCCATCAGTATTTTTCCACACAGCCTGATCTCTCTTAAGCAGGCTTTCTTGCCATTTCTTTAAGTCGTCTTCAGGAATAGTTCTCCAGGCTTCTTGAAGGACATTCAAAGCTCTTCTTTGGCTTTGCCTTTTGTTCTGTTCACTGTCAAGATGATCCCACGTGGCTTCATAATGTTGACATCCGGGCTCTGGGGAAGACAGTCTATGTCTGATCGTCTTCCACTGTGTTTTTTCTACCTAGGTATGTTTTTACTGGACTGGCAGTGTGTTTGGGATCATTGTCATGATGAAAATCAAGACATTTGGATTCATCACTCTGTCATACCTGTTGCCACTGATTTGCAGTCCAGTTCTTGTGTATTTTGACATACCTCAGCATTTTCTCCCTGTTTCCCTTCCTTAAGAATGACTTCTTGACTGCCACCCTTTCACTTAGACTAATTATGATGAGGCTTCACTGGATAGAAGATGGATCCAGATTATTGAGTCAGATGCATCAGTTCATGGGCAGGTCTTCAAATTTCTTAAAACTTTAATACATGAAATTGTTTTTAAATGGAGTGTTTTAGTGAACATTCAGACCAAATTAAAAATTAAAGGAATTATTGGAATATCTGAGTTTTAATTTGTTTCACATTTGCTACATCGAGTACTTTTTGTAATTTATTTTTAAAAATGTATCGTGCAATTTATTTAAGTTTTTCAGGGGAATAAAGTCTCAAAAGCTCATGTATCAAATACGATACACTTAGCTTCAAAAGGTTAAGAATACGACTTTCAGATACTGTTTGTTACTTTCTAAGCCTGCCACTTGTTCTTTTGTCCTCCACTTGTTCAGTTTCTCAGATTTATTTAGCGCACCAAAATAAAAACTGTCCAAAGAAAAACTTTGAAAGACCTTCAGAAAACCTGAAGAACCTTTACTTCACTACCAGTTTAAAAAATGACAAGTCTGTCTCACTGGAAGCAAAATATAAAAAAGTGAGGAGTGGCTAAAGACTGTATTTAATTTGTAAAATGCTTCTTGTGTTAATTTTTGTTTAACAGAAATTTCTAACTTTGGATAAATTTCTTATTTAAAAAAAGTTTATATAGATTTACAAGATCACATTCCCAGTTCTGGGGGATTTGTTTTTTCAATGTTTTGTAAGTAGTTTTACTGAGGGCTGGTATCAGTTTTGGTTACTGGGCAGACTGGGTGTATTAGCCTGCTGCAGGGGTTGGCACCATAAGGAATTTTGTTTAAGAATCAACGAGAAGAGACGAAAGGTGACTTAAATAATTATTCTTTGTTGTGTATTCTTACATGCTCACATTGACCAGTGGTATGTTTACATTGTAGACACGGTGATCATCGAGCCTAATAATGATCACTAATAATTACAGGTGATTACCTGGACACGGTGTTTGTTTCTTTGGCCATAATGTCGAAGGGGTTCTGATAACATTATATTCACCAAAATAACTTCTGTGATAGAAACATGCAATGCAAAAGGGCAAACAGCATGGCAATCCTGATAATCTGCAAATACTGTAAGGTGACATTTTTGCTAATTTACTTAACCTTTTTATTTTCTTGAGAGACGCAATCATTGTGCAGGACATCTCTGTGCTGTTTGCACAGATAATGCAAACTTCAGATCACCACTGGAAGTTGTAAATTGTGAGGAACTGTCTCTATAATTGCCTAAATGTTTATGTTTCCTTTTTCTTAAAAATTAATTTTCATTAAGCACATGGATTTGTTTAAAATCTGTGAAATTGTGTTTCTTGTTTTGTTATTTTTTGGCAATTTTCATATCTCAAATAATAACAGTGAAATAATAATAGGCAGATTCTATAATGAAACAATCTTAATAAAATAATTCTTAAAAAAAATAATTATCCTAGGATCCTAAGAATATTTCTTCATATTGCATGTATCAGCAATGACAAACGTATAAGATCCTATGTAACGTAAGCAAATCAATCAAACAAACAGAATCTGCAACAACAGGGATAAACTTAATGTGACGAGCGTGGACTACATTACTCCCACAGTGTGGACATTGGGTGCTATAGGGTCTTGTATGGATATGCAGTCATGCGTGTACAAGGCAGATGGCAACAGTATGGAAGACTTCCAGGTTGTTTGAATTTCCCTGATGACCCATTTTTCTGACAAATAGACAAAAAAGGGTAGATAGCAGATGGAATAGTGAGAATAAGAAAGAAGTGGATGGGATGACCACCTCGCTGGAGAAAACAAAAAGGTGCCAGAGGTGAACAGAAATGACACGCAGGATGAGCATGGAGGTATACACTATGATGTCCTGTGTATGTATATAATAGAGGTAAGCATGAGCTGCGTTTACACGTCCTAAAACGCCCCTGCATAACATGAGCTTCTTTATGTTCTTTTATTTTTTTGTATTTTGTTTTGATTTTAAGTCTTTAAAACTCTTTAAAACTTTTTTCTGTTTTAACAAATTAGCATGCTCCGCGCTACCACTGCATAATTCATTCAACCACATGGAAAGGTTGAAGGTGTTAGGGTTTTTCTCTGGATCTGGAGATCCTACTAACCCATTAACCTTAGGACTGTATATTTGTGGATGAATCAAGACCCATAAGCGAGTTTCATTTTAATATGACTACATGGAACAGAAAGGGACGGGAGCGAGGAGAGCCAAAGGTCTTCACCTCTGACCCTCTCTCCTCCTTCTTGCCTTCTGCCCCTGACTCCTTCTCTACTCCGCCCCCCATGCAGTCATCCTTTTATTGACACACAAGAATGGGCAACACCTCCATTGTAAACCACTCCTACATGGTCGTAACCATGGTGTTAACCCTCCTGTGTGCGTGTGTCTGTGGGCGTGCGTGTGTGTGTGTATCAGTTAAATGACCATCTCATAAAACTCCTTCATCATATGGTTCAACACAGATGTCAGGAAGTTAACATTTGTCTTATCTTACATGAAACAACAGTCTCTAAAGTTTACAACTTTCCTTCAGGCATGTGGTGTGGCAAAGGAATGTCTTTGTTCATACAGTCAAACTCAAGTCTTACAGTTTCATATCACAATAATGACAACATTAAATCATTTACTCTAACATTAACACCGTTACGGTTACGTACAGACTTTGTCTCATAGACACCAGAATGCCTGTCGA
>VURO01011990.1:2969-13531 GCA_015108175.1 Pelvicachromis taeniatus
TCCCCCTTCTCCTCCCCCATCGTTCCCCTCCTCTTCCTCTCCGTCTTGGGCTATATCCTCCAAAATACCAGCATCACTGAGAGTAGACAGGGAGAGAGACCAGACACCCGGAGAAGTGTCAGGCTGGTAAAATGTGAGAACACTCCGTCTTTCTCGCTTCAGCAAACGAGCGTGTCCGAAACTCTCCTCCCTTTTCCCGGAGGGGGGTTGATGTGAACGCACAGGGCTGCGTTGGCTTCTCGTCACACGCTCGCCAAGACCTCGCACATATTCAATCGTGACGGATTCGTCCCTTCGCTCCACCACTCCTGTTTAAGATTCCGCAGTTGACAAGACGGTGCCTTGCCCTCCCCGTCTCTCTCATCAGACTTATTTTGCGCCGAAAACGGGATTCTGTCCGCTTTTCTTTAGGATTCGACCAAGTTTTCCCTTCCGAGGAGTTTTACAATGACAGCTACGAAGGAGCAGCCGAATCAGAGACAGAATCAACCGCAGCAGGATGAGGTGGGCAACTGGCTTTTTCTTTTGACTTCCACTTTATCCTTGTGCTTTATGTTAAACTCTGCGGGATAACCTGTTCCGCAGCCTGTTCTAGCTTTAGGGGTTGAGATCTGCTGAGAGGCCAGCTGCTGTGGCCACTAAGTGAAATGTGTAAAAACCCAGTGGCCGCTCGGCTCCCCCTCTCCAGCGGCATCAGCTTTCTGTGCAGATGATGAGGCTGTGGCTCCAGTGAGAAGGGGCTCATTCAAGTTGGGGTCTGCACGTAGCAGCACCGAAACAATCGTGTCGTCGTCAGCTGTGCGCGGTGCTCATTGTCAGCTGTCGGGACTGGGTCACAGAAAGCTTGAACGCCGCGGGCACACGCACTATCAGTGAAGGGGGAGAGATTGAGAGAGGAGCACTGCAGCTTGGGCGCATTGTAATTCAGCCGTTGCCTCCTGTCAGCTGCCCCCGACACCTTGAAATAGAACAGTCCTGGAAAATCACTTTATAAGGGTGGGAAAAAGGCGCAGTGTGCTCATTTTTCTACCTGCAAGACGCACAGCAGCTCTACCTGATGTTCTCATCAGCTCATTAGCCTGCAGGGGTTAAACGATCTCGGTTTGGCACCTTTACACAGGTGGCGTTGCGCACTGCAATGCTTTTTCCTTTTTTTTCCAGGGCATTAAGATCAAGACTGCAACTTGACAACCAGGCACGTGTGTTTGCGCCAATCAGCTTCACTTAATGATCACTATCAGATTTCTATATGTTATCAGCTTTCCCTCCAAGCGCATCTAAACTCAGCCTGTGTACTTTTCAATTAAAACAAACTAAGAATTCTATGAATGATGCAAATCTCATCTGTTTCACCCCCAGGCCTTCCTCTGAGAGGTCCAAATATATTCTGGGCGCTCTTAATTGAATTCAGTCATGTAGTCCTATTATTCTAAGAAATCAAAACCTCGGCCTCATAATTGAGTTTCTGTGCCTGAAATATTAGAAGGCCTCATGAGATGTTGGTGAAATGTGATAGCTCACAGCTTCCAATGCTCCCTCCTTTATACTCAAAGCTCAGTGGACACTACTCAGTAGGGCTCAGGCTAATTCAAAGTCATGTTGTTGATTTGTGATGTGTGAGCACTGTTCACTCATTTGATTAGGGATGATATTGTTCCATGCGATCACAAATGCCAGGAGTTGTTAATAGAGCCTGCAGGCATGCTGAATGTGTTGGTGCTTTTATTGTGGCGTTTCTGGCGTGTTTCAAAGCATTCAGTAATCTACTGGTGACTTCAAAGCAGCACCAGCCTGAACATATAAGAGTTTAAGGATCCCAAAGTCAGGTGACGGAGGTATTGTGAGCAAAAACGTCAGTGAAGTGAAAACAGTCTGAAAACCCTTGGTGAGTTTTTCGAGCACTCTATGCTGGGAGCTATTGCATAAGATTTGTGCAGCAGGCCGGCGTCACGTTTGCAAGCATTGGAGGTGAGAGCAGTGCTTTAGCTGAGCCAAAGCTATTACTGTCCCAGGCTCTGTCAACCCACAGTGAGTATGTATAGCTCTTTGGCAGGCTCTTAACAGGGTAACTCTTCATCAAAGTTGCATGAAGATGCAGAGAGAATTACAAAAGGGGAAAAGACGAAGGTGTCTCTAAATAATGGGTGAAGGAGAAAAAGTGAGCCCTAAGCTGTTTTATACTAAATGCAAAGTGGAGGACCAGTAATTTTCTTTTCATACTCTGCTTCTCTTTTACCACAGTTGAGTCCATTGTTTTTGCATTAATAGCTTTTTTTCTCTTTCTTTTTTTTGTGGTTTTGTCGTTCTGACTAAAAAAAGAAAAAAGAAGTAAAAGAAAAAAAAACCCCACAACTAGTCACACAAATAACACTGGTGGGAACTGTGTGACGCAAATCCATAAAACTCTCCAGCTTTTCAATTGCTTTTTTAAGATATCTATTATTTTGTCCAGAAGGATGGCAGCCAGCTTGGTTTTTTTTTTTCCTCCATCTTCAACAATTTGCAGCAATTTGCAAGAGCCACAAAAATACCTCAATAACCAAACATCTGACCCTTCTCTTAAATATCCATCTGTGCAAAAAGCCAAATAAAAGTTTCAAAATTCAGACACATGAAGAAAAAAATGCCTGGAAAAAGAGCTGCTTACACATCATCTCAGTCTTCATGTGTGTTTTCACAGACGTGACTGATCGGTCCATGTTTTCAACAATTCTGACAGATTTCGGTTTCTCCGTCAATAGTTTGGGGAGAAAATTCACAAGTTAATAAAGTGGATATATATTATAGTTCTTGGCATGTTAATAATCCAACTAGTCATTGTGATGTATGGTTGTTCGTTATTGATGTGTGTAGGTAGTAGCAACTATTGTTGCCTGGGGCAGACTACAACTTAGTGTACGTGATAAAATGCAAATAATAAAGCTGACTTTATAGAGGATTCGACTTTGGCTTAAAGTCTATGAATCTTCTTAAATGCCTTCCAGATCTGAGGCCACGTTTTAGTAAGAAGAAACTTAGTAAATCTCTGTTGCATAACCTTATCCCTGCTCAAGGTTTAAGGTCACGTCCATTGCCACTACTGTCATTTATCGTTCATGTTAATGTAGGAATCAGATTTCCAAAAAGGAGAATGGATGCATGAAGAAACAAACAAACAAAAAAGTCCAAAATAAAATAATAAAACTTGTTCCTATCTTCCCCCCTTTAAAGGAGAATGGGCTACAGCTAAATTTCAGACTGCAGGACCTTCTGATTGTCCTGGTAACTGTTAGAGTTTGTCCCCTCTTACTTCAGTGTCAGCACAGCTAAAGCGAGGGACATTGTTTTTAGTTCTTAGAACTCCATTTTTCTTTTCTTTTCTTTTTTAAAATTACTTTTCCATCATAAGAGTGACATAGGTATACTGTGACCGGTCCAAAATTAGCAATGCACACTGCAGTTTTTTAGCATTTTCATTAAAACTGGAACAAAACACAGGGAAATGAATGAAGGGCAGAGTTTACTGAGCCTGTCGCCAATGAGAGAAACACTATGCATGTGATTTTTCAGTCATCAGAAAAATATTAGCTTGCAATTCCGTTCAGCATGCATATATGAACCAAAGCCACAGCGAAGCAACACACAGAGAAAATGAAAGCAAGATTGGAAGAAAGTAAAACTTGAGGTGACATTGAATTAGCAGCGACTGGCTGGCTGTTGTATCTCATCAGAGTTCCTATTAGCAGCTCAAACGCAAAAAAGAAAAAAAAAGGAAGGTATTGAACTCCTGAAGGACCCCCCCCTTGTGGGTATTTGCCCCCACCAGTATTCTTTGGTCTGGACTGAAGTGTTTTTAGATGCTGGCTCTCTAAGTCATCATGTGCTGTTGTGACGAGCAGTTCCTATGCTGACTGCTAAGGCTGAAAACAAAGCAGTTCACTGGGTTTTGAGGCAGCTCATGTTTTTCTTCATTTTGACATGTTTTTCTTCTGTGTGCTGTTTCAAAGACTGGCAAGCTTATACACTGGAAATCGTTTGTCCTCTGGTGATTGTGTCATATCCTGCAGTGGTGATTCGTTCAGGTACTCATGACACGCTGACTATAATGACTATATAAATAAATGTTTTTAGTGATTGATCTTGGTATACATAAAAAAGCCTTATAGGCAGAACATCTTAACTATTTTTGCTTTGCTTTAAAGAGAATACAAGCAGTCAGCCAACTGTGAACGGGAGCAGTGGAGCAGTCTTGGCAGTGAAACCATACAGTGTGGCCAATCTCTCTTTAGTTTCACTGCAATCTTAGAACAAACTGACTCATTTGACATTGGCTGATCTCACGCTGTGCTGCCTCTTTTAACCACACACACAATACAGGCTGACTGAGAGGTTGACCTCTCGTTGCGACCCTGTGACCAGCCCAGGCTCTGTGCAGTCAGTGGGGTGTATAGACTCAGCACCTGGCCAGACAGAGTGTTCCCCTCAGCTTTGTTAATGGAGCCGTTGCTGTCTGTGACTGGGACTAAAGGCGAGTGTTAGGAGAAAAGGATGCCTACCTTATTGTGATTAAGAGGTGTGCTTGCACACGCTGTGATCCGGTGGCCCGGGAAACTGTAATTCACACTAATGGAAAAAATGTCCTGGACACTACTGCTGCTGCTTCAGTGGCCTCAGAGACGGTTACTGAGAAAGGAAAGAAAGACAAAGAACAGGTTGCAAGGGAACTCATGAGCATAGGTGGACAAAGAAAAGGAAACGTGAAGGAGGCAAAGGAGAGGGAGGGGGTGAGGAGACTGGGCCGATTGTGTAAATGACGAATGGATTTAAAGAGGATCACGTGGAAGACGATGGTGTGTGGGACGAAATGAAGTGAAAAGAAGACGTGTTAGCATGTTAAGGAGTGTGAGCAAAGGGACAGTTTTTTATCAATACAAAGTCATTATTTCAACTAAAAATGAGCTGTATCAGCATTAATATGAGTTATAGCAATGATGATGTGAAAACAATGTGAGTTGTGCATAATGATGAATTTACAGTAAAATACTGTGTTTGCAAACAGAAGTTTTTAATTTACTGCTTACTGTCCAGCTAATTAGCACAACTGTTAGCCTCCCATAAAGACCATTTCGTTACAGAGATTTTGCAGAAGGTATGCTGTTGGATCAGCGGCTTTGCTTTTTTCTCTTTGCGCTACTTATAATTTGCCCCTTCACTCTGACAAACTGTGATAAGAAAGAATTCTTCACAACCGCTCATATGTGACAACCAAGGAGAGACACCCAGCTGACTTTTGCCATAAAAAAACTTGTGCATCATGGTGCTGATATTTGGGCAAAGACACAGCTAGTGGTGTTTTTCCTTGAAATGACATTCCTATCTGACTCATCAAGAGTCACATAAAGCACAAGCATTAAATTCACTCTTTTATTTGCCTTTTATGTGACAATAATTGCAGAGAAAAAATAAAACACATGTGATCAAAGGAGCCTTCGTCAGTTCCCGAGATCACCAGTCTAGTCACTCTCTTTCAAAGCTCCTTGGACTACCATGACCTGGATGACTAAGAACCTACACAGACAAAGCAAGGGTCTGCTCCCTGTGGGGTTATAAAGTATGCGTGTTAACCCTTTGGGCTTCCTTATGTTGACAGAAAGAATTTTTTTAATCAGATAATTAAAATAAAATTTGTGAAAATATGAGCGAAACCAAATTCTTAGCTACTGTTAAATGTTGACTTTGGATTATCTTATTTTTGACTGTCTTTGTGGGTTGTTAATGACACTAAATTGATTCAACAACAGGGAAAAAAGGCATAACAAAACAGAATATTAGGAGTAGAGACTGAAAGCTGCTGCTTCATATTAGGTTTATTGTTAATGTGATTTGAATGCAAGATGTAATTTTGTACATTTGGTATATAAATATCAATTATATAAATTGGTAAATAAATGTTCGGCCCATTTCTGCACTGGGTTGGCGTCAGGTTGGCTGGCAGTGCTTGGGTTTTGCATCACATTTTTCCATCTTCGGGGCTGAATTTGTATTCAGCACATGCTATTCAATCTCAAATCGAATGGACAGACAGGAAGAGCTGCTATTTTTTGAACATTGCATAATCAGAAGTGTCCCGGCCTGTGTGCTGACTTACACTCACCACCTTCCTGTCATAAGCTTCTCTCTGTATCCCGAGGCGACCAGTGCCCTGAATTAGCTGAAGCTGACACATGTTCCATCCTCGAAAGGATTAAAAGGCAATTACAGAGTTTGAGTCATCAGTTGTGACACAGACAAGGGGACAGGCTGCAGTCGAACCTGAGATAGCAGGAATTAGGAGGAGGGAACAGTCAGACCTTCTACCTGTGTGTGTGATAACAGGGTAGCTTGTGAGTGAACGTGTAGTTGCATTTAAAGCACACATCTCAGCCACCACTAATTCACCTTTACCCGATATTTTATGAATGCAAAGATGGATGTAGATGTGTGTTTTTTCCTTCACTGGCTTAAAAAAAAAGGCTTTAAAAATTTTAAATCACCTCAGGCAAGTTTTTCTTCGCTCTAATTGAGATGCAGTAAATTTGCCCGAGCTGCTCAAATCGTAATTGTGGTGCTGGGCATGTGGACCAATCTCACTTGAGAGTGAACCAGAGGATTGTCTACTGAACAACAGAGGCAACAAAAGAAGTAATTACAACAACAAATGTCCTGGGAGACACATACTCTCTCATGCAAAATCTTTCTTTCTTGTGTATCCTCTCCCAGCAAACATGGTATAAACATCATTGAATGATGGCAAAAACTGCACTGATAGGTGAGCAGATGTTGGCTGATTTTGGCGTTTTCACAGACATATCATGGTCATATCAGACTGTCTTCTTTATGGTAACAATGTAAACAACATTCCTTGCTTTGTACGAAACAAACTCAAGTGTCTACATTGTGTAAATTGTCTCTCTTTGTCGTTTGCGTGGTTACATTTCTTGTCTGGAGTCAAGTGCTATATCCCCCCTTTTTCAGCGTCTTAGCCAGTTGGCTCAGTGTGATAAGAAGTGGACTCCAGAGCAGAGGTCACACATCTGAGTCGCTTTTCCTCTCTCATAATATATTTGCTCATTTTGACCTAATTGATATAGAATAATACAAAACAGTACTTAAACTTCTCTTGTGATGCAAATTTTTATCACAATAGAGCTAGGTTCATATCTCTGCTGTTGGAATTCTGTTCGGTTTGATGTAATATATGTTCGGACATATAGGCATTCTGCTTTTTGACCATGGTCTGTCATTTGCATGTGTAACTGCAATGAGAATCAAGTCAGGCTGGAACAGGAGATACTGCAAATCAAACAAGAACATTGAAACATTGGGGAAGATACTTGAACTTGTTTTGTTCTGGCCCGAGTCACACAGGCCTAGAGACCAGTCAGCAACCACCTGGTAACCACCAGTTGGTGGGAAAGATTTGCAATCCCTGACTGACTGGTTGGTAAAGAGGGATTGATTGTAAAGAGGTATATATTGCAGAGAAAACCTTCTTGCGATTGCTTTGGTTGCTAGCAGGTTGCAACAGTCGCTTTCAGTTTGTGAGTTTTTGCAGACAAGTTGGTTTCTTCCATGCAAAATTCTTGCCAAATGGCAGCGGGACATCGAAATGCACGATGCATAACAGAAACCGAGACTGTTTGCCTTCAAAGTAAAAGTAGCACCTTTTGAAATTTGTTAGTTTCATGCGTCGCACATTTCACAGTTTCACGAAACCTGCAAGTATCTGCCGATAAGCTGCCATCTTCTGTATAAACTAGCAACACCTGTGGCAACCTGCTAGCAACAAAAGCAATCATAAGGAGGTTTTTGGTCCAACTGATTTCATTTGACGAAATACATCAACCTCCAGCAGGAAACTGCTTGAGGAACATATATTTTTCCTGAGTGATCAGACGTTGCTAGGGGTCACCAATCAGTCTCTAGGTCTATGCGACTGAGGCTTTAGGCCACATAGTTGATGGCTCATTGTTTAGAAACATTCTTATGTGCAACATGAGTGACTTATTGCAAAGCCACAATAGGAAGAATAGACGTCAGGAAGAGATGAGCAGCCAGTGCCTGATGTTGAAATGGTTGCATGAGAAAATAAAGCTGGGCTGTTAGCAGAACCTCATGTTTCTGCTTTGTGTTGTCATGTCTGAGAACAGTTGTCACCAGTGCAGGAAGCCTTTGTGTCAACTTGGACTTGGCTTTCTGTGGATGTTGTCGAACGCTGTCAAACATCTAGCACTCTCGTTTCTTTGTACAGAAATTAATTTTAGATTCCTTCCTTAATATCGTTCTCATTAATATTGACTGGCTGGCTCCTGTCAGGCTTTTCCTCAGCACTAGTTCATCAGCCCAGCTCAGATGAAGTGCAGGAGTATTTTCTGGCAAACAAGGTTTTCTGCACTTCCAGGACTTATAGTAAGCACTGAGGGCAGGCGCGGATCGATTTCACTCTCTGGGCTAGATAATCAAAGCCTCATCTGAAAGGCCAGTGATATTGATAGCACTCTACTGATACATAGATAGACCACTGCATCTATTTATCAACTCTCCATTGTATGTTCACTGAGCATGGGTACAGACCTGTACAGTATGAAGTGCAGTGAACACTATGAGCAGGTAAAGGGTGTCGCATGTGTTTGATGTGACATTTTGTAACAGGAGCAGATCTATAATCTGTAACGACTAAAAAAATCTTTTCAGTTTATTTCAACCTGCTATTTTTTGTGGCTATTGAGTCACGCTAACGTTGTTTTGAAAAGCTCGGCTCTGCAGCTGTTATAGTAAACAACAGATATCAGGACAAGAAGTTCAAGCTCCCTGCAGCAGTCCAAAAAAAGCTGACAAATGCTCCAAGTCCCGCATCTTTTGACTGCCTTTAAATTCTTTTTTTTTTGTTGTTCACGTTTTAATAGAAAGGAGTCCATTAAGTTTTTAGTGACGAGTAATTTGTGACATTTTATTATTAGGATGAAATGATTGCTTTTGTTATTATAAATTAAGTGCACCTGTTTTCTTTTATGGCAGCTTGCACCTCCCTAAAAAAGTAGCAAAAAACAAACAAGCCGCACTCAATATTATCACACGAGCATTACTGACACATTATCAATATTTCATTTGTAAATATCACAGTTACTGTCAATACATGGCAATCGTGACACCCCGTAAGCTGAAACACAGAATTTTATGGAGAGTGACTTTCACCTTTGTGACAGTAATTAACTCGAGAGAAGAAAAACAACACAATTAAAGCCACACACATACACACAGTCTTTCTCACACATGCGCGCGCGCGCACACACACAAAAGATTAAAAAAAAAAAAAACACTGGTTAAGGCTTTGCTTGGCTTACCCAAAATGCATATCAGTTCTTTCCTTTCTGCACGGATTCAGATGCCACTGCAAACTGTAACCATGCCGAACCCTTAAACACTGAGCATGCTGTGTTAATTCATCGAACCATCCACAGATTTCAAGACTAAATCTCAGTTTGCAAAGTCTGTGAAAATACACAGCAGCGCTGTAAATCCATTCTCCGCCATAGATTCTTGTCGAGAAATCTTGTTCTAACCTTGATAGCGAGCTACAGTAAGTCACAAACATTTTTTTTCTGTCAACCTTGGCGTTTTCACAGCTCACTTACTCAGACAGACATCTGTTACACTCTTTTTTTTTTTTGGGGCTCATTTTTCAAGCTGCCATTTCATGATTCAAGATGTCACCGACATCCAAAGATGCAATTAACTGCAGTCATATCGCATAGTTGTCTTTGAAGTTAAACGGTGTTATTTGAGGCGGGGAACTCGCTTGCTGTTCATAAACCCTATATGGAACATCAAAAAACAACAATGATTGTATTACACTAGCGATTGTGTGTGCGTATGCGTGTCTCCTGAGTCTGATACATCTTTTTCCTATTAAAACCACATCAGTGTGCCTCACTGTTGTACTGGGTGATGTGCTTATTCGTTATGATTAACATGGGCACTATAGCTCACCGTGCTGCTGCTGTAAATATGAGACCATTAAATGAGGATTAATCTGGAACGAAACATAGCCCCCCACAGTGCACTGCTCACACCAGTTTGGGCAAAATTAGCTAAAAACTACAGCTGTTCTAGGAAGCAGCTGAGCCTGAGCTCACACTCTGTGGGAATGATGATGATCTTGGCGGGGTTATTTTTGTGATTTGTTGACAATTACAGACACCGGGTCTTTGTGTTACACCACTGTGGTAGAAAGGAAGCAAAAATAATAGAATAGAATAGCCCCTTCACTGTCATTGTACAGCAAAAAGTATGGGTGCCCCACGCCAACAGCGCAGGAATATTATATAAATAGTAACACAGCAGGAGAAATGTATACAAAACAAGAGAAAGGGACACACTGGAGAACAAAGTGCTTGGAAGTATAGTGCAAAGAACTTGATCTGGGTATAGAGTCCGTATGTGAGTGGCCTGAGTGATGGGGGCTACTCAGACCGTGGCTCAGATTGGTGAGGTGAGTGGGCAGGGGTGGGGTGTGGGGGGGGGGGGGGGGGGGGGTTGTTAAA
>VURO01011990.1:13551-29538 GCA_015108175.1 Pelvicachromis taeniatus
GGTGTAAGTTGGGGGGGGGGGGGGGGGAGGGGTGGGGGGGGGGGGGGGGGGGGGTAGTGTTTGTTAAAAGTCAGCATTACCAGTATATAACCAGTATTAGCTACAGTGATTGCTAATGCAATAACTTTTTCAGCCTCAGAAGCTATTTTATGAAAACGGTAGTTACTAAGTGCATCATGCATTGGTGTCTATGCATGATGCACTTAGACAGATTATTACAACAACAAGACGGGCTTCATCCATTCGTATATCGATGCGTGTGGAGGCCTTTTTCAGTCACAGGTAACACAGTGGACAAGTCTGCTTGGTAAATGTTTTAAAGGAGAGTACGGCCGTATTTTTCGCCGTATAAGTGGGCACAATTTTCTTCCCCAAAAGTGTGTGCGTGTGTGTGTGTGTGTGTGGGGGGGTGGGGGGGGGGGGGGGTTGGTGCATCTTATACGACAAATACACATTTTGCCTGCATTAAAATTGCTCCTAACTTTGTGTGGTGCTTGCTCGCAGTCCTCTCTTTATGCTGTAGGCTGGATTTGTGCATGTATTGCACAAATCCAGTGCTCACTTCTTGCTGGTCAGTGTGGGCACAATTTCGCCACTTCTGTACATATCTCCCAGGCACTGTATCAATCTATGCTACCCTGAAATGTCCACACGTCTGCCCTTCCTGCTCGATACGTTCCGCCTCCTCCGGCCAATGTTTACTGTGTGCTGTCCGTGCTCTGCTCCACCCCGCTCCTACTTGATTGGATGCCCGTGATTGAAGGGCAGAAAAATTGATCCGCCAAAGCTCCGCCCCCGAATCATGGGGAGAAGACACACCGCCCTCCTTACATCATGCTGTTTCTTCTGGATAAATCACAGGCAGCGTGTATGGTGTGTGTTGTAATGTTCGGACCCTTATTTTGAAATCACCGGAAGTATGCGGAAACACCGGCTGTATGTGTGAGTGCCAGTTAGCAGTTGAGAGCTACATGTATACACTGATTCTGAGGCACTGAAGTGAAGAAACTATACGACAAGTCCGAGGTGATTCTTTTATAAGTATAGAAGCCACAACATGTGTGAGAAAGTGTTCTACAGTATTTGGTTCCGAATCATTTTTTTCTAGATTTTCCTCCTTTAAAATTGGGTGCGTCTTATACGGCGAAAAATACGCTATTTAACCCAAACAACTAAACATGGTTCCTAAAAATAACCAAGTTGCTTATTGTTTCAAAGAAACTACACAGGTTACAAGTGAAAAAATAAGAAAGCATCTTGCTCTATGACAGCTGGGATAAGCTCCAAAACCCTCCTGACCCTGGGTTGAATAATGGGTTAAGAAAGTGGATGGATGGAAACAAAGTGGAACTAAGCACAAACACTTCCGGAGACATTTGGAGCATTAGACGGTGAGGAGGGGTTCACCTTGAAGAAGTTGGCAGCCCATCACATGGCTGTAACAGACAGCCAGATGATCAGTCACACCTACAGATAATTTAGAATCACCTGTTAACCTAACAAGCATCTGTTTGGGCTGTGAGAGGAAGCCAGAGGGAGCTTCATGCAAGCGCCCCAGCTGGCCTGTCCATTCAAACCAAAGACGTCTGTGCTATGAAGTGACACTGCACCCCTGTGTCATCCTTAAATTAAATATCAAAAGCTAATGTTTCAATCTAACTGGTTAAAAAACAGAAATGACTTTACAGCTTTTTTTTAATTCTACAAAGACTTTTCTTTAAAAAAGTGACCTCGTGAGTGAGAGTGAATTATGACTGCTTTCTTTCTGCAGCGCAGGCAGAAATAATGTAAAGTGGAAGTGAGAAAACAGAACCTCTGAAGAAAGAGGCTGGAGTGAAAAGTCAGGCCTTCAGGCAGCGAGACTCACTCACAACACCATCTACTAGTAGGTGTTCTTTTGATCTCATGGTCTCCTCATAAAGGCCTGTGAACACAGGAAGTTTTACGCCTTTGTAAATCTGAACTCACACCATAAATGTGTAGCAGCAATCCAACGTCTGTTTGTATTCCTTTATTTTTCTTGTTTTGTGTTTTGGTGTAATATCGCTGCTAAAATGCAGCTGACCTTGGTGCCATGTCTGACCGCCAGACGTATCTAGAAGTATTGATTTTAGCATCGTGTCACCACGTTTGGCTTTTACTTTAAACGTGTCCAGGTTGCTAAAATACTGACTAATGCCAGCAAGGTGCGTACATAAATTGAGTGGGTAGATAATGTAAATAAAAAAAGTTCCAAAAGACACCAACAATCAAAAGGTCCCATTCAGTTACGCCAATTAGCTGATGAGATCCACGGCTAAGCTAACTGTAAACATGTTTATTTTGGCACTGAAGCTGGACATTGTAACATTGCAGTCTATGGGGTCTTTTTGAAATCTGACAAACAATGCCTGATAAGTAAAACTGGCTGCATGAGCTGTTTGAGAAGACAATCAAGGACAATGCTGTTTGCTGTGTAGGATGCTTTGATAGTTGTTCATGTCAGAGTGCTTCCCATAGAATTGCATCTGTAGCTGTTGAAAAGCAGGGAATCATGTACACACAGGACATATGTGTGAGCATAAAAGGATGTGTGCCCGGGATTCTTTAAATGAATTAACAAATACCATGTATACTTTGTGACATTACAATGGAGCCACAATCAGCTGCCTCTGCTTTCATCCTGTAGACAAACACCAATTTCACTGTCTTCTCTGTCTTCTGCTCCGGAGTCTCCATAAGCTCCGGTTCAAAATGAACCTCCACCCTCCAGACTAACACTGACAGCTGCAGTGTGAGACAATGAAGCTGGAGTTTGTCGGACCACAGGATGAGAAAGCTGAATCATAGAGGGTCGACCTAACGGTGACCTGAGCCGTCTGTTCATAGGGAAACCCTATGTCTGGGCTTTTCTAGGCTCTGTTCTATTTTCACACAGTGGAAAACATTAACAGGCATTTTATAGGTTTTAAGTCAGTTGTGCATTATGTTAAAATATATATTCAAGATTTACTACATTAAGGACAACAGGTAGTTAATGGTTTCATTAAAAGAAGCACAGAGATAATATAGTTCCAGGGTCTGGAAGGATGATGATAACGGTTTTAGCTAATTAAAAATCCCCTACAAATTGCTTACATTCCACTGTAGGCATTGTCTTTTCTTTGTCTTTATGTGTGGCAAAGCGGGTCGTTGCCCTTTGTATTCTGTTGTCAAGACACCGGCCATCATAATCGCCGAGGAGAGAGCCACTGTAAACATCACTGAGGGTGAGATGATCAAATCAGTTGTCGGTGCACACCTCTTCATCCAACTCCCAACTGTGCTGTCCTTCCCTCTCCACCTCTTCATCCCCACTAATTCCCTCTCAACTAGCAATTTTATAGCTCAGTGCCTGCCGAATCCTCCAATGTGACCCTATAGGTATAAAAACCCACACAGTGCCACTTTTCAACCACACGAAGAGACAATTTCCTGCCCGTTCCAGACACATTCAGCTCCATGTCAACGAGCTTCTCTTCCTACTGCTGCTTAAATCAGGCTCTCCTTTCAATTTTTATTTCTCCCGATAAATGAGATTTTGTTTCTGAATTGGGAGGAAATGGTTGAAATCTTATCCACAGCCTGGAGTGTAATTTCCCTAGGAATGTAGTCAGCTGTGTCTAATTGTGTTGAGATTGGAGATTTGACTGCTGGGGACTGACAAAGGCTTTAGTGTCCACCATGTAAACGAACAAAAGAAATTGCATTTAAATGTGTGCAGAAAATTCAAAGCAAAAGGTGATTAATAGAATTAGCTTTATTGTCCTGTGTCCTTCACGTCCTGCAGGTGGTTTGAGCTTAGATTTATCCACTATAGCGTTCTAATCCAGATGAATGCATTCCATTTAATCCTCTCCACGCCTTTGTTTGTCTAATAAAATCAGTCATTGCTCTCTTTTTGTGCATCGCTGACTTCAGTGATTAGAATTAGCCAGGAAGAACATTCAATGTCTTTTGGCGAAATTCATACAATATAAAAGTATATTATAAATCTCCAAGTTAATGTGCCCCGCAGTGGACTGTTCCCGTGGCAAAAGAAAATGACTGTTATTACAGGATGTCAAATGTCTCCTTCGTAGATTTAATTATATTTCACGTCTGATACACTGATGTTTTTCTTACTGTAAACACACCAGGGAGGATGTACAGCAGTGTGCGAAACTGTTTTCATCGTAGCTTTAAAACAGGATAAAATATGGAAAAATGCATATACACAGAAGGAAACAATTTGCATCGGTGAAACAGGCGTGAGTCTACAAGACCTTTCCACGATAGATTTGGTCTAAAAGTAACTCTGATGATTGTGATAAATTCTAAAAGAACATCCAGGAAGAGATTATCAGCAATTCTGTGGAATCTTTATGAAATCCAGTGACGTGTAGCGAGGACAGGTACAGTGACGCCTGGTCGATGTTCGCTCTTGTCATCCTCACATTTGAAAGTACTATCCTGTCAGTTTTTTACCAGCACTTAATTTAGGACAAGAGCTCAGAGATTGTTAGATTACAGAGAGATCCTACAACAAACCTGATAGTGCAAGACTTTCTGGAGAAACCTTTGAAGAAGTCTGTGATTGCTTTGCTTAGTTTTTTCAATTTCTCAGATCACTACATAGGTTTTTTTCTGAGTGGCAACACAAATCGTTCAGGTTTAAATACAGCAAGGCCAATGCAACTGTGGTGATAATCTAGTTGGCCTGCAATGCTGCTGTGGTGACCATAAACTACCGTATTTTCTGGACTACAAGGCGCACCTGAATATTAGCCACACAATTTTAAATGACGAAAATATCCTATTTTGTTCATACATTAGCCGCACCAAACTAAAAGCTGCAGGTGTTTTAATGTTTAATTAACATATGGAAGAGAATATACACAAAGGGATTGTCAGGAAAGAGATGACTGTTTTGGAACACATTTTTTTTTATTATGGGACCCACCGTGAAAACGCACGACGTGCGACGCGTCGCAGACATGAGCCCCGCGAGGAGGGCCGTGCACCGCGCTTCCGGCGGCGGAGAGGGGAGGGCGACGGAGCGACTGCTCCCCCAGCCTCAGCGCGAGCCCAGACCCGCTTCACACCCCAGCCCGACCGACCCAGCCCTTATTCCGAAGTTACGGATCTGACTTTGCCTTGTTCTAACATGCCAGAGGCTGTTCACCTTGGAGACCTGCTGTGGATATGGGTACAGTCTGGCGTGAGACTTACACCTTCTTTTCAAGGGTCAGCGAGAGCCAGCTTGCTAATCTAGTCTCTTTTTCACGCTAATTCGTACGGCACTAGTTTGGCTGGTGGACTGACATGTGACCAACATATCACTGTTTTTCCCCCGTGACTGTCTGTCTGGTGCCGTACAACAGCGGAACAAACCAAACAAATCCTCTTATGATGTCACAAAAATCATGAAAAATCCTTAGAAAAGTCTCCCAAGTTTGTGCAAAAAGTAGCGGCTTATAGTCCGGAAATTAGGGTTGGTGTAAGCGTCTGAAAAAAGGGGACATCTGAATTAAACATCTTCAGCTTTGAGGTGAACCATTGAAGCAACTGGATGTGTGAGTGAATGAGAACTACTCATGACCAATGCTCAGCTGTAAACTGATGCTCAATGAACAAATTCCTCCCCAAATGGACAGCAGTATAGAAGGCTATAGATCTAACACTGTAAATAATGATGAGCATAAGGGTCCTTTTTAAAAATATTTCAACCACACATGGAGAGACATTTACTTACTGCTCAGCCCAAAAAGTTTGAGCGCCTCCTGGTTTACAATATATCTGTCAGGCTGAGTGATTCATAGTTTCGTGGTATTGTTTTTATAAAGCCTAAATTTGAAATTACATGAAATCCCATCAAAAATTAACGGCATCTCAGCTGGTGAGAGTTATTGTTGTTTACTGTTCATAAAGACAAATGTCAGAGGAACGCAGCAGCTAATTACAGTTTACTGTGTGACTTGGCGAATAATAGCACATCTGCTAAAAATAATGACAAAAAAAAATGCAGTGAGTAATCTGTGCCGTTTTCTCTTGTACACCAACAAACAAAAAACACATCACAAAAACCTTCAAAATAAATCCATTATTTTGCTCCTACTTTCTTGCCTTCAATAATTTAGACAGCGTGACGCAAAACAACAACAGCAAAAAGGCATTTAAATTTCTGCCCAGTATTTAATACCTAATGGTGGACTATAATCTACCGTTCACATGATGTGACAAGATATGATTGTAAATGTGGCGTATGTGGTTAACATGCCTTACATGTGTAAGATCCGCAGCTGGGGACCAGGGCAGGCAGAAACCCACCCTCAGGGAATCGCAGGCTAGTGTACTACTTCCGCTGATCCCACTCGCGGATAAATGGGTGGGTTTGCATCAGCAGAGGCATGCGGTGTAAAATCAGTGCCAAATCAAACCGCAGATCCATCTGCTGTGGCAGCTCCTCGGGAATAAAAAAAGCAGCTGAAAAGACCGATAAGGCAGTAAATAAAAACCGAATCACTCGTATCATAATATATAATTCAAGTTTCAGTGAATACAGTATAAAAAAATGTTCTTCCTTGACTTCCTGCTACATCACCAGTTATCGAATAATACATGGAAGCACTAAAGACAACAAAACACTGAATTATTGGTTTAGTCAAAATGTAAACAACGTGTAATGAAATTGTCTCCTATTAATTGATGTAATAAAGCAGGACATGCAGAGGGTTGGTGTCACACGACGATGTTAGGGATAAGGCGAGGGAGGTGATTCTCTCCCCTAAAGGGAGCAGCCAAAAGAAGAAGAAGAAGAAAGAAAACAGTGGAGTGAGTGTTGTCAAGGTTCATTATTGACAGGATTGAATTATTCAGACTTTCGTAGGTTTGGGAAGACAATCAGTGGAGAATCTGAAGTGCCCGAACCCCTGGATATACACAAGCGTAACCATTTTTAAAAGTAGAAAGTTTCTCCCACTTCATCATTAATGATTTCACTTTGCTGGAGCTGTTTAATCCTTTCATTGAACACTCGCGAAGGCCAGTTTGGAGCCACTGATGATTTGGTGTGTTTGTTTCATATGCACAATCATCTGTTTGTACGACTTTTTAATGTTCCAGAGACTGTTACATGTCGCAGTGAATTAAATCAGTCAGGAGCATACATAGTGTAAATTAACAACAGCTAATATACATTAATAATTTGCCAATTTCTAAAGCTCATTATGTTTCTTTATTAAAAAGCAGCTGGAGTTTTATGTTTAGATTTATTGACTGACATTCAGACTTTTTTTTTTAAAGCAGGCACTTGATACTATTGATGCCATAAAAAAACTGAGTATTTTAAATGAATAGATTTTATACGTAGCTACACAAACTGCTTCAAAAAAAACGTCATTAATTGTTAAGACTCTTTATTTCACCAATCCATGCGGCCTTGTTGGAAGGAAAATAGTCAAACTGGTGATAACTGTGAGAGTGGTTATTGAAATACCAGGTGATAAACAAAACAGCCTTTCACAATTTTTTCTTTTCAAATAAGCCGTCCTTCCACGGCGTGGTTTAGTTCTGTTGTTTTTCCTTTTACCAGTAGGGCACTATAATCTGGAAACTGTTCATGGTGTTCGTTTGAAAATCATCACCAGTGCAGACAATGTTTGCTGAATATTATACATGAATCATGAGGATACAAACAACATTCTTTCTAGCACTTTTCTTGCTTCGCCAGGAACTAATCTGACTCTATTCTGCTTCTGTATTGCTAAACTCAGCACTTCACATATGTGAAACCAATATAGTGGGGATGGTGACTAATTGAGAATTAGCTCACACGGACCAAAGGCCAATGGCAGCGTCCTTGAGGGCAGGGCTAATAATGCTGAATACAATAAGATGACGACATGTATAAACTTGTCGTTTCCTGTTGCCCGTTGGATCAATTTGGGATGTTAAGCCACGGGACCCCAGCATGACTTTGGCGGTAGCTGTCAGTGATTCACGAGGCAGTGAGAAATGGTATTTCATGGGCAAACAAAACTAAACCTGTTCAGATGGCGTTGTGTTTTTTCTCTTGCACCGACCTGCTGTTATTGTTAAAATGGCTCAGCCTCTGCTGAAATGCTGCTTGTCATTTGTCACACTATCGCCAAGGTCAGAGTCCAGGCGAGAGTAAGCTCACAGCTCTATAAATAGCCTGACTCCTCTGACAGAACCGCGTGTGCAGACACACATCTGTGCACAGTAAAGCCTGTAAAATGAGCTTATTAGCAGGAGTTTGATGAAGATGGCAGGGGTCTTCATCAAATGTCTCAGAGGAGGCATTGACATTCTAATATTACGTAATGTCTCATCGTCGGGCTCAAAACTGCAATATTTGCCTTGAATAAGGGATGTGTGTTATTACATGAGCAGGTGTTGGGACATAGCTTCTATGTATGTACTGTGAATGCTTGAATTCTGGTGTATTACTGAGGTGTCTACAAGTGCAGCAAAGGCAACTACAAAGGGCACACTCTGCAACAGCTGGAAGAATACTGGACATATAAATGCAGCGCTGCTAAAACACAATGATAACCTGTGGTGTTTGTTCATGTTTTTGTATTACACATTGATATTTTTATCTCTAACTCGGAGGAAGGAAGGCTGGGAGCAACAGTAGGGTTACTCTATTACTTTGCGTCAAGGTTTTTTTCCTTGTTGGACCTCTTGACTGATTCTAAACAAGCTGCTGTTTTTCCCCATTCACTTGTTAGTCAGTGTAGACTTGGGTCATAACAATCTAAATATGGGGCAGTGAATATTCTTCTATCTGACATCTTAGTATTGTGTATAGGGAGTCTAAAACTGTGGATATCTTTAACTTAAAGCACACGACTATGCAAGCAACGGGTTTGGCATTTGTAGTAATCTTTTTACATTTGCGTACTCTTTTTTTTAAAATTCCCATTACTTTTGACGCTTATCATTTTGGGGGTTCAGCATGGATGAATCCATATTTTCTTCGCTGTATAAAAGCCAGATGTTAGAAAAGTGTCTCTCCTGCAGTGTTGATTCTACTGCAGTGTAATCAAGGAAGGGTGAGGAGCTCTCTCACATTATAGGACAATGCACAGAGTAGGAAAAAGTCTGTATGTAGCCCCATATGAAGTGGGAAACCTGCTCATCTCAGTATAAATTGAGATGAAGGCAGAGAGAAGGATCTCAAAGACTCCTACGTGAAAATCAATACGATGGTGGCAAGGATACCGTAATTTCCGGACTATAAGCCGCTACTTTTTGCACAAGCTTTGAACCCTGCGGTTTATTGTGCGGTGCGGCTTTTCTAAAGATTTTTCATGATTTTTGTGACATCGTAAGAGGATCTGTTTTGGTTTGTTCCGCCATTTTGCCTGGCGGAAAGGCATGTGATCAGACACGGAAAAGAGTGATATGTTGGTCACAAGTCCGTCCGCCAGCCTAAGTAGTGCCGTACGAATTAGCACGAAAAAGAGACTAGATTAGCAAGCTGGCTCTCTCTGGCCCTGTACCCATATCTGCAGCAGGTCTCCAAGGTGAACAGCCTCTGGCATGTTAGAACAAGGCAGCTAAGGGAAGTCGGCAAGTCAGATCCGTAACTTTGGGATAAGGATTGGGGCTGGGGGAGCGCCAGGGCTGGGGGAGCAGTCGCTTCGTCGGCCTCCCCTCTCCGCCGCCAGAAGCGTGGTGCGCGGCCCGCCCCGTGGGACTCGGATGTCTGCGGCGCGGCGCACGGCGTGGGTTTTCACGGGGCGGTGTCCCATAATGAAAAAAAATGTGTTCCAAAACAGTCATCTCTTTCCTGACAATCCCCTTTGTGTATATTCTCTTACATATGATAATTAAACATTAAAACACCTGCAGCTTTTAGTCCGGTGCGGCTAATGTGTGAACAAAAAAATAATTTTTTCGTCATTTCAAGTTGTGCGGCTAATATTCAGGTGCGCCTTGTAGTCCAGAAAATACGGTAGTAACTGTCCCATCCCTCAGCCTCACCAGGAAACATATTATCCAAGTGTGTTACTGCACTGACATATTTAGCTGAGTTGTAGCTGACATTATGTGTGGGCATGTCTTCTTCTTTCAACTGCTCTTATGGTTCGCCAAAGCATATCATCTGCCTTCATCTCAGCCTATCTCTTGAATCCTCCTGCATGCCCTCCATGTGTCCCCTTTCTTTGCTTTCCACACAGTTTCCATCTGCACCCTGCTGCCCAGCAGCACCAAAGGTGTTTGCCAAATCCTAAAGATTGAGGTTTCTACATCTGATCAGTCGGGGTTTGGGCAGATAGACCCTCCACCCTCCACATTTATCTGGGTTTGGGCCCAGCAGCACTTGCAGTTCATTGGCTTCTACATGTACAGTACATTATCTACATGTCATTGTTAGATATTCAATTTTCATCATTGTCTAACTTCTGTATCAACAACGGGAACTAGATGTCATCTCCTTTAGTCACTGCGGTAGGAGGACTTGAATGAGCACTGCTGGTATAATGTCAAAACTGAATAAATACTTTTAAATCTCATTACGGTACAAACCACCAAGCACCTTAGCTGTTTTAATCGGATGTGACTGCTGCTGACTGATTCTACACTTGCAGTTTTTTTTGTCAATAGTTTTCTCCAATTTTACTTAAGGCGTGGCCTTGTTAGGGCAAATGAACTAACTGGAGAGGTTACCAAGATAGCTGCTGAGTGCCCAAAACTGCTTCCACAAGGATCGTAATCATACAAAGACTGACTGTTAACAGCACAAAACCAAATGCAGACTCACTGTTGCTTCTCTGTTGTGCTCTCCTCCTTCTGTCATAACAATCCACTGTTATTTAAACAGTAAGTTAAAGCTCTTCATGCAATTACAAAGACTGGTGATGTGATTATAGAAAATCCTCTGTCAGTGCACAGCCAAGGCACGAGTGCAGAGGGAGAGGTGTTCGGGTGGTGTGCGATCGTCCGCTTTGGTGCTTTAACGCACACACGGCCTTGTTGAAAACAGTATGCAATAAAATCAGTGCAGTACAGAGATTGTGATGAGGCACTCCACTGATGTTGCACATGGAGACCAATTTACTAATCATGGTAGGAAACACTCACAGAGCTTTGAGAAGAGAGAGAAAATAATTGTGATGGTGTCAGCATCTTTTCTGCTTTCTCCTATTTTTATGCAGTGCTATCCACACTGAGGAATAAAAGTCAACATAATCTTAGAGCAGATGCTATGCCCCCCGTAAGAGAAGAGCTGCAGGAAAACAAAACTAGAAGATAACCCAGCGCTGACTTACTTTTTATCAGTCTGCACTCACCCTGAACACTGCTGTGTATCCAGCAGTTGGACCCCTCAGGTCCTGCTGGAATTCATGCATGGAATAACATCATCAGCAGCGTTATCTCAGCTATGCCTCCAATGCTTCCCTAACATCCCATGTGACGGATTATTTTCCGTGGTCTACTTGACCTGATGAATAATTGACTGTATTGATTGAGTGTGATGGTGTTTGTTCCAAAGAGAGGCAGCTAGAATTACAGTCACAGTCAGTTTAATTAAAAGGGGATTCAGATCATTGTTCTTGTTCGATAAATAAATAAATAACGAGTCGAGGAAGTCAAATAAAAGCTATGAATTTATGCATGTGCAGGCATGCGCTGTTTGTTTTTGCTCTGTGAGAACAGATTCAAACATCCACTCATGTACTCCTTCTAATTTTCCTGTCCCATTATATGAGTGGTGAGACGTATATTTTACACACACATTACAAGTAATGATAACGAATGAACCTGAAATATCAGAAGAAAATGCCATCTTTATTTTTTTTAACATTGTAATGTATTGAATACACATCACATGCTGTTAATCTAATAAACCAACTTATTTTTATAACTGTTGAGGATTTTCTCAAAATTGTGTAAAGAATTGGATCCTTCGTGGAAGCTGAAGTGCGGATGACACAGCTGAAAGAGAAAGATAAAGCCTTCTCACTAAACCCACTGTACACATTTTACCGCTCGGCCTGAGCTGTCCCTCTGATGTATTCGTGTCTAATCTCGTCCACGTCACTTCCAATAGAAATCTTCATCTTCAGCTCTATCACCTGTCTTTTTGTCAGTGACACCATCTCCAAAACACACAACATAGCAGGTCTCACTACTATCTTGTAAATTTTTTTTCTTTCACTCTTCCTCTATCGTTCTATCACAAATCACCCCTGACAGTCATCTCCACCCACTCCACCCTGCCTACCTCTTTTTCACCTCTTTTATACACTGTCCGTTGCTTTGGATGGTTGACTCCAGGTACAGTAAAATCATCGACCTTCACTATCTCTACTCCGTGCAGCTTCACTGTTAGCTCTTTGATTCACACACATCTATTCTGCTTCGCTTCTACTTCAATCTTCTTCTCTCCAGAATACACCTTCAAAGCTGCCGACGCTTTCTCTTTACTAATCCACTGCACTTCATGAATCACCAACTTTTCTCAATCTGTCCTCCCGTCTCTCCCTTTCCCTTCATTCATCAGCTCCTCACACTTCTTATTAGTACATTTTCATCTAATCGTTCTAACCTGCTGCACATCCTTTCCATCTCAAACTCTCTGCCTAGCCAATCGATACAAGTCCTTGTCTTCTTCTCTAGTGGTCAGTTTCACATACAGCTTACTATTTGCCTTTGCTACCTCTGTCTTTGTTGTATACCTGGCCTCTCAGTACTCCTGTGTACTGTCTTCATCTCCATGACTATCCCACTCTTTTTTTGCTGACTTCATTCATTGAATACTTTCCTACACTTCATCATCCCACCACCAAGTCTCATTGTCTTCTTTCCTCTCTCCAGAGGATACACTGAGTACCTTCTTGGCCATTTCTCCAATCACTTCAGCTGTACTTTCCCACTCATCGTGTAACTCTTCCCTGCCACACTTTCTCAGCGCCTCTGAACCCTGTGCGACATTTTTCCCTCCTCAACTTCCCCATTTCATCCTTGCTTCTGTCTTCACTCGCTTACTCTACTTGATGTTCAGTCATCCTACAGACTGCAATCCGATGCTGCCTAGTTACATCCTCCCCTGAAACCAACTTGCAGTCTTCTATTTCTTTCAGACTGAACCTTCTGCAAAAGATGTAGTCCACCTGTGTGCACCTTCCTCACCCTGTGTTCCTCCCTCTTTCTGAAATATGTGTTAACCATCGTCATTTTCATCCTTTTCACAAAATCCACTACCATGTGTCCTGCTGAATTTCTCTCGAACACCATGCCTACCTATCACCTCCTCATCCTTCACTTACATATCTACTGAAATCTGCTCATATCACCACTCTCTTTCTAGAGAGTGGGCTCTCTTTACCACTTTACCCAGCTTATCTGGAATTCCTCTTTCTCATCTAACTGACATGCAACATATATATGGCATATCAATGACAATAGGGCGGCACGGTGGAACAGTGGTTAAGGTCCTGAGCTCAATTCCACCATCAGGCCGGGGTCTTTCTGTGTGGAGTTTGCATGTTCTCCCCGTGTTTGCGTGGGTTCTCTCCGGGAACTCCGGCTTCCTCCCACTGCCCAAAGACATGCCGTTTGTGGGGATAGGTTAATTGAAGACTCTATATTGCCCATAGGTGTTAATGCGGGAGTGACTGTGAGCGCAAATTGTCTGTCTATATGTGTTAGTCCTGCGACAGACTGGCGACCTGTCCAGGGTGTACCCCGCCTCTCGCCCTAAGACAGCTGGGATAGGCTCCAGCACCCCCCGCAACCCTGAAAAGGATAAGCGGCTGCGAATGGATGGATGGATGGATCAATGACAATATTTAACGTCACCCCTTCAATTTCCAGCTTCAAACTCTTCACCTTCACAACACTGTTTATATATTCTTCCTTTATTCCTCTTCCTACACCACATCCACACCATGCTCTAACAGCTTGAAGACACCTCCGTTGCGCCGGGCCTTGTTTCATTTCCACCTGGTCTCCTGCACTCACAGTATTTCTAACTTCCTTCTCTCCACTCAGAGAGAAGGAAGTTACTGAGTATCACTCAGCTGTTGTAGCTCCTACATTTAAAGCCAATATTCCCACCTCCACACTCCTGACATTAATTCGCTCTCACAGCCTCCAAACACGCCTCCCCCTCCCATTCCTTTGTCTTTAGCGAACAGTAGCACAGTTTCCACCGGCACCCTGTCGTTCAGCAGCACCGGAGGTGGTTGTTGTTAACCTGGGCTCCAACCAATCTGTTATGGAAATCTTATATTGGTGTTTGATTTGGCAAAGATTTTATTTGGGCTTGTGACCAACACTAGGAGTATACTGGCTTGTGTTCCCCCCATGGCTGACTTATATAATTTGTATTCATTAATAGATTTGCCTATTTTATCCACTTCAGCTCGACTGTATCTTCCCACAATCAGCAGGAGAGCCTCTGTGTAACTGCTGGTTATGATCAATAACACAGAGATCAAAACATCCCAACAGAGATAGATTCTTGTGATGTGAACTGTTGCCTGCTGATACCTACATCATTTTCCTGAGCGTTCCTTGCACGCTCCTTTCTGATTTGTTATAGTGTAAAAGATGCTGACATTCTGATCTTCTAATGGTTTGATACCTCTAAAACAACAGGCTAGTTAAATCTTGCAAACTGAGAAATGACTGAATATACTAATTGTGCTTATTGATTAGAAATTGTGAATATTCTTAACCATCTTACTTTAGAAAGTTAATACTAAACAGACAAAAATCAATGTTTTGTGTTCACTTTCATTCAAGTAGCCTAGAGGAGAGGATACGCAAGGTAGCTATATATAGACTGGACAATTAAAAAAAAAAGAACCAAAAAGAAAAACAAACACACTTTTCCTTGGTAACAAGCTAAAAACATACTTTCTTTTAAATGTTCTTAGCTGTATGTTATTTGGTTAACTTGTGTGGAACTAGCTACTTATAGAATTTTCAAGTTCAAAGCGTTTATTGTCATATGTACCGAAGAAAAAGCATTTCTCTGTGCAATGAAATGTTGCCGTCCATTCATAAAATGCCAAGTTAGGTAAGGGTTAAAGAACAAGATAAAATAAAAGATAAAGAAGATAAATAATGAAAGATAAATAGCTACAAATAAGTAAGTGAAGACAAGTGTGGTATTCAGATGTCAATGTAGATTGATGTACAAGGAGCTTAATGTGCAAAATGAACAAAATGTTATATGTAGTGTTTATATAATAGCATATCTTAAGACTTTAACATGTGTGCAGACACAATTGTCAGTGTAGCTGCACAATCATAGAAGCTAGCACACAGAGAAGCAAGTAATCACTTGAGTGCATAACAGACACTGTAAAGATTGTCAAAACTGAGTGGAAGACATGACTACTTATACAAGAGGACTAAAAACGGGAACGACCATCAGGAGCATGACGTGAATCCGGTGAAAGCAATCACACACACATAATAAAGGAACTAAAACAAACAGACGTGAGCTAAAAAACAGTACGCAGAACTGAAGCTCATCACGAGAAAAGAAAGAAAGAAAGAAAACTAAGGTTATAAATTCAAAGAGGTTGCTGTAAATTAACCTTCCAGTTTGCAATTAACAGAAGTCCAAATTTGTTGTTTCCTATGTCCAATTCCGTTATTTCCAAGTAAGTGAGCAAAACCTAAAGTAATATAACAGAATAATTTAGACAGAGAACACAGCGAGAGCTCAGTGTCTTACTTTGACTTATTCTCAGTCAGTAGCTAACACTATTCATGCTTTTGTTACTTTTACAATATGCAATGATACAATCGCTGTGAATATGAGGCTCTTTTTAAGGCTCACAGCAGGCATCTTGGAAATCACATTTTAAAGATGGGAAATGATGTGGCCCGTACCATAACTGCCTGACACAAATTCTGGTATGATGTAAATATGCCAAAGACTGTTAGAGGAGAAAAGGAGAGACTTTCATGGGTCTTTGTCCTTGTCCCTTTACTTTT